>CAJVPQ010000185.1:0-35314 GCA_910591825.1 Funneliformis caledonium
TAATATTAGAACCTAATAATAAGGAAATAATACTTGTAACACATGATGAATGTATATTTTACTCAAATGATGGAAAATGAGGAGTATGGGCAAAGTCCAGAGAATTACCATTGCGTAAGAAAGAAAATAGACGTTCGATAATGGTTAGTGAATTTTTATCAGAAGAATGTGGTCGACTTAAACTAAATGCACAACAACATCAAGAAAACCCTTTCATGCCTAAAGAAGCACGTGCTTATTTCCAACCTGGTAAAGACAGAGAAGGTTTTTGGACAAGTGAACATTTAATAGAACAAGTAAAGATAAAGGCCATTTCCATTTTTGAAACACTTTTTCCTAATTGCGTTGCACTATTTGCGTTTGATAATAGTTCAAACTATGTAGCATTTAAATCTGATGCTCTTGTAGCTAGTAGAATGAACTTAAAACCTGAAGGCAAACAACCGAAAATGAGAGATACAGTCTTTGGATCAAATAATCAGCATCAATCAATGGTAAATGAAAATGGTGAATCAAAAGGAATGAAACGGGTTTTAATTGAACGTGGATTGTGAAAAGATGGATTAAATGCAGACTATCAATTATGTAAAGATAAAATAGATGATATAACTCAGATAGATTGTTGTGCACGATGGATTATTTCTTTACAACCTGACTTTTTGTCACAAAAAAGTGCATTAAAAGAAGTAATATTAGAAGCTGGCCATAAATGTATCTTTTACCCAAAGTTTCATTGTGAATTAAATTTTATTGAACGATACTGGGGGGCGGCAAAATGATATACAAGGGAAAACTGTAATTACTCGTGGTCAGGTCTGCAACGTACTGTTTCTGCAGCTTTAGAGTCTGTTAGTATAATTACAATAAGAAAGTTTGCAAGAAAAGCATGAAGGTATATGGATTTATATAAAAAAGGAATCACCGGTAAGTTGGCAGAGTATGCCGCCAAAAAGTACAAATCTCATCATTGTATTCCTGATTATGTATTAGCAGAGTTAAATCAATAAAAATAAATCAATAAAGTGCGTTTTGATTTACAAAGTCACGTGAAGTAATATAAAATCACATGATTATCGCTATTTTGAAATTTCAGACTGTGTCGATTATAGGTGACAACCACCATATTAGTTTTATTAAATTAATTTATATATGATATTAAATATTTTCTATTATTTTTCCAAATATTATATTATTCATTAATTTTATAAATCTTTTTCAAATGCATTTTTGCATTACAATGTTATATTATATTTGCTGTAATATATAACTTAAGCTATAGAGATTAATCAAACTCTAATACATGATATACATACTCAAATTCTATTGTTAATTTAAGTTATTGTTAGAAATATTGATAATAAATAAAATACTAAGTTTTAGTCTCTAATATTATTACAAATTTTTCTATTTTTACAAATTTATCTCTACTTAATTTATTAATTAAATTATTATTTTAATGTAAATTAAACTTTTTATATTTAATTATTCAATATTTTGAATAGAGCAAATAATCTTTATATGATAAATAAAGCTTAATTAGATATTTTAACTTTATTTCTAAGCATTATACTTTTTAACAGTTAGTAATATAATTTAAATATCAGGTATTACAATTCTCCTATTAGTAAATATAATATAATTTATCTATATAAATTATTTGTATCTTAATATAAAAATTAATTTTTTACTTTATATTTATTAAAGTCTTTTATTCTAGAAAAATTTATATTTGTTAGATAATTAATTGAATTTTATTTCATATTTAATGTTAAACATATTATATATTTTTTCCTATTCTTATAAATTAATTTAAACTTAATCTTAATCATCTTTTATTATATAAAATATAAATGATAATAATATTATATAATTTTAAAGAATTTAATTCAAATATTATTATTCAAAATTATTAAATTAAGTTTATTAATATTAAAAAATTAATTTTAGAACAAAAGATAATAATCTTTGAATATTTCAAATCCTGCTTTTTCTTATATTTTTTATATGTGATTAGAGTTTCAAATGAGTCGAGTCGAATTGAGTTTAAAGACCAACTCTATTCAACTCGTTTTTTTCAAGTTGAGTCGAGTTAAATTTATTTTATAAAATTTTTCGATTTGATTTGATTCGAGTTATATAAATTTTAAACTCAACTCAATTTGACTCAACTTGATTTTAACTCGATTCGATTTTGACTTGAATTTATTCAAAATTTGTTATCGTTCGACTTAAACGATTTGTTATCGTTCTTCTTGAATGATTTTTTTATCGTTCAAGTTGAACGATTTGTTATCATTATTTCTTGAACGATTTTTTTATTGTTCAAGTCGAACGATTTGTTATCGTTCGTCTTGAACGATTTTTTTATTGTTCAAATTGAACGATTTGTTATCGTTATTTCTTGAACGATTTTTTTATTATTCAAGTCGAACAATTTGTTATCGTTCGTCTTGAACGATTTTTTTATTGTTCAAGTTGAACGATTTGTTATCGTTCATCTTGAATGATTTTTTATTGTTCAAGTTGAACGATTTGTTATCATTCGACTTGAACGATTTTTTTATTATTCAAGTTGAACGATTTGTTATCGTTCTTTTTGAACGATTTTTTATTGTTCAAGTCGAACGATTTGTTATCGTTCGACTTGAATGATCTTTTATCGTTCAAGTTGAACGATTTGTTATCGTTCTTCTTGAACGATTTTTTATCGATCAAGTTGAACGATTTGTTATCGTTCTTCTTGAACGATTTTTTATCGTTCAAGTCAAATGATTCATTATTGTTCTTCTTGAACAATTTTTTTATCGTTCAAGTCAAACGATTCGTTATCATTTTTCTTGAACAATTTTTTTATCGTTTAAGTCGAATGATTCATCATTGTTCTTCTTGAATGATTTTTTTTATTGTTCAAGTTAAATGATTCATTATCGTTCTTCTTTGAATGATTTTTTTATCATTCAAGTCAACTTGAGTCAACTCGAATCGAGTCGAGTTTAAATCGAGTCGAGTTAAATATTTAACTCAACTTAAATTTGGCTTGACTCGCAAATCATCGAGTCAAAAAAATATAAACTCAACTTGATTTAAACTCGACTTGGCTTATCTGACTTATGAGTTAACTCGACTCATCTAGAACTCTAGCAATATATAAGGATTATCGTCTCTACAATGAATAAATTTACTTTTAAAAATAATATAATTATAATTTTAAAATATAATTATTTTAATAAAATAAATTAAAAAAATTAAATTTTTAAATTTTTAAATTTTAATTAAATAATATATATAATTATAAAATTTAATTTTATTAATTTTTATTTATTTTTTATTATCTGACATTTTATATAATTACATATTAAATAATTTATATTATTTTATATTAATACTATTAATGTACAATCTTTTAGGTTACAACTATTAGACGTAGTATTAGAGAGTTGACTCTTTTATAGTCTATATATAATTTTAACTAGTTTTACGCTAAATCTTAGTTGTTTTACTAATAAGCTATCAAGTCAAGTTAAGTTTACTAAATGCAAGTAGCTTTAATCATAAGTCAAGATTTAGCACAGTAATTCATGAAGAGTTTTATATAAGAAATAAGAAATACTTTATTAAAATAGAAAGGAAATAATAAGATAATAATATATAGAAAAAATAAGAAAATAAAAGTAAGAAATAGAGGTATACAAAGTGAAAAGTAGTATTGCATTATCTTTTACAAGTGAGAAGTTTCTATACAACCTTTAGTCTGTTTTTTCTAACTTACAAAAGGACTTGTATTTATATTTATTCTATTATATACAGTATATTGTCATATCTAATATATTAACTATATTAACTATATTAGACATATCTGATATGTTAAACATATTAACTATATATTAAACATGTTAAACATGTTTAATATGTTTTGATATTATTGACATTCTGTATTTTACCACATATTTGTGAATCTGTGATATCAAAATTAATACCTAGTTACAATACTAATTATTAATAGAAATAATAATAGATTGTTTATAATATTAATTATTTTTATTATAGCATTAAATTTGCCTACTTTATTAATCTATTTATATTTATTAGATTATATTTAATTTTATAAATATATGTTATATATTAATAATTTTTATTTTTTTAATTATATAATAATTTATAAATTATTTTTAAAAATTTTATATTAGATAATTTTATTATTAATATTTAATGATTTTTTAAAATTTATTTATAATTATAATTATAAATATAATATTATAAAATTTATTATAAAATAAATATATATATTAAAAAATTTATTGTAAAATAAATATATATATTAAAAAATTTTTATGATTTTTTATTAGTAATAAAGTGATTTAATTAATATATAATATATAAAATTTTAAAAAATTTATCATTATAAATTTGATTTTTAAAATTATTTTAAAACTTAAAATATTTACTTTTTATATAGTAATTATATTAGTAAATTATTTTATATTTTATTAAAAATTATTATTTCTTTTAAAATTTTATAGACAAATTTGCTTATTAAATAATTTAAAAATTAAAAATTTCTTAGTAAATATAAGATATATGAATACAGATTATATAATATATATAAAAATTTATTATTATTTAGTTAGGATTAGTTTAATACAAATATACAGATTAGATTTTTATTTATTACACTGTATCACATTATACTATGTTTTGTTTTTATTAATTAATCTGAAAACTTATAAAATTTTTTACTAAATATTATTTGTCACAATCTTATATTTTATATTGTATTTAAACACCTCAAGTATGATTAGAAATTGCCTAAAAAACTAAAAAAAAATATTTATTTTTGAGTTTTATTAATATAAATAATATATAAATATGTAAAAAATTTTAATAATATTAAATCATGAGATATATAGTATCTGTAATGTAATAATATTTATATATTAATAATTAATAATAATACTTAAATATAAAATTAATTTTGAAAAAATTAAATTATGTGATAATTCTTAAAATTGATAAAAATTTATTGAATTCAAAATCAAAAAATTAGTTGAATCAGCTTATAATAATAAAAATTAATTTTGACAAGTATCATTATAAATAATATTTATTTATTTTTAATAATAAATATTTAAATATTATAAAATTACTCTAATTTTATAATATTATTCATTATTATTTTATTATAAAATAAATAAATTTAATAAATATAATAAAATATAATAATACTCTTGTGATTTATTAATGAAGAAAAAGTTCATGCTAATAAAAGAAAAAGCATATGGGGACCAGCAAAAGCCGGGGCTCGGCCAATATTGCGATTTTGAGTAAATAGAGGTTAAAGTCACGTGATCAATTTTGACAATCACTTCCAAGAAAAAATAAATTGGTCTTAATAACCTACAACGAAATTTTCGCGATTAGAACTTGAATTTTCAATAAAAAATGTATTGTCCAACTCTTCTAAAGCGGACAAAATATTTTCGTTTGTGCCATCATTATTAAAATAAATGCCGTATTCCATATTATTTATAAACGAAAAAATGCGCCTTTATTACTAATATATTATGGGCGGAAAAGCATATCCACCGAATGGCTAGACCTATGGGCATATGATTATTGTGAAATCTCAAAATCACGTGATTGGTCCGAGCCCCAGTTCGGGTCCCATATATAATAAATTTAAAGCTGATTTCATATTAATAAAACCTATTATTTTATCTACATTACTAACCAGCTAATCCTATTCGATCTTTAATGGAGCGCGCTTTATGGTAGTTAACTTGTATAAAATTCTATAGTACCCCATGTGTATAATGACCCTCCCTTTGGAACGGTTTAGAATGTAAAGTATCCGGGTATTATACATAGGAGTTTACTTTAAAATCAATTGAAAAAAATTTACAATATAAATTAACACTTTATATAGTACCCTGAAATTTTTGTAGACCGGGTAAATAGAGCGCGCACTACGGTATTTACCATGGTTACAAAAAAAAGATTTCTATCCCAGCTACTTTTATTTCAAATGAACGTTAATCCTTCCTCAGAAAAATTTATGTAAATATTAGTTTATATTTTATACATACTTATGTAATGGATAATGTCAATAAAATGAATATTACAATAAAATGCATAAAATAGAAATACAATCTGTTGATCATTCACGGATATTTAATAATCATCCGGAAAATTTATTGATTTTGTTTATATCCGCGGATAATCCGGATCGCTTCACTGATTGGCAGGCTCGAAACCGAATTCATTCCTTTTTATTAACAATTTCCGAAATTATCTGATAAGTTTCCAATTGCCTGAATCCCATTCGAAAAAAAAATTTGTTTCCAACGAATATTTTCCGAAAAATTTACGCATACATTTTTTATCAATATTTCTCGTATAAGAAATAATATTCCCCCTAATTATAAATCTAAACCGAGAACCCCACTTCGTTATATATGATTAAATAGGGCATAATCATTATAAAGCAATTTTCAAAAAAAAATTAAGACAAAAATCCGTAATTTTATTAAAAGAAAAAGATTGCCAAAGTAAACAAAATTATCCCTAATATAGATCATTTGCCGAAAATTTAAGATTTTGATGTACATGTGGTCATTTTAATTTCTATATTTTATTAATTCCGATCGGAATTATGATTAACCGAGATTTCGAATTTTAAAGTTTGATAGTTTTATTGCAATCTTCTTTAGGAAAACACTTTATTGTAATGTCATTTGATAAATTCTGAATAAAAGAAAAAAGAACATTACAAAGCACATTATCTAATTACCTTTTCGAATGTTTCTTTATTATTATGAATTTTTTATTTTTTTTGGATCGGAAAAATGGGTTTCAAGTTATACCTTGTTTAAATAATGATCCGATGATTAAATACACAAGGTTACAATTAATTCACTTAATGTCGTACTTTGTTTCCTTATAAGTCAAACTCAAGAATTGCGCGGAATACTAAAAAAAAAAACTTAGAACGAAGAAGATGAATGTAGCACAACCCGCCCAGTTCCATTCTTTAGTTATATATAAGCAGCTTAAATTTATCTTGCATTTTAAAATCTGTTTTTTTTTTTTTTTTCTTTTTTTTCCAAATAAATACGAAATAAATAAATTTCTTCAAAGGAAGTTATATATAATCATGAAAGTGTCGTCTTATCACGAAGAAGAATATCTAGCAAAATCATCTTATCATGAAGAGGGAGAAGAATATCTAGAAGGATCTACTTATATTAGAGAAGGAGAAGAAGAATATCTAAAGGAAACAGAAACAGACATCGATATAATTAATAAAATGTGTGCTTACTTAAATAAAAAGAGGATTTCAAGTGCTTTAGAAAGTCCTTCAACTTTTTATCGTCCGACAAGTGGAGAGGATGAAGATCGGCTACATTGTGTACATCTCATGTTAAAATATGCTTGGAAGTATAATTTTGCCGCACCTATCAAGGGTTTATTATGCTCAGATGCGGGTGCTAAAGTCCTTGACGTCGGGTAATTATTAACAAGGGTTGGATTATTATTGTTAATGAGATTAATATAATTTTCAATTTAATTTCTCTTCTAAATTCCAAGATGTGGTTTGGGTATCTGGACATTAGAAATGGCATCAGAATTTCCTTTAGCAAAATTTTATGGGATTGATTCAGTATCATATTTTCCTGAATCAGTTTCGCCCAAGAATGTCGAGTTTTTGGAAGCGAATATCCTTCATGGCCTCCCATATAAAGATGCAGAATTTGATTATGTGTTTGCAAGAGAATTGATATTTGCATTTCAACCATCCGATTTTGAAAATATCGTAATGAAAGAGATATTACGAGTTGTCAAACCTGGAGGATACATAGAGGTAAATCATCTCTTTTTTTTTTATTTTCGAAATGCATTTTGTTGCGCCACGATTTCTCAAAAGTATTTTCATAGTTTGTTGAATCAGAACTTGAAGGTCACATTTCGACTAAAGCATTGCTCCGTTGGAATAATGAAGGAAGTAAGTAACTTTTCTTTTTTTTTTATCTTTGTTGATTTTGCATGTGATCATATTTTTTTTTAAAAAAAACAAAAACGTTACATATTAGTGAAACCGTGGATTAATTCTCTGAACATCGATACAACAATTAACTGTCGTCTTCAAGAAATTTTTACAAATACAAACCAATTAAAAAATATATCAGAACAAAGGATAAAAATTCCATTCGGTAGAAGTAATGATTTTGTCGGGGAATTTGCCGCTGAAACTACCATGCAATATATAAAATCTATGGCTGAATTATTAATTCCATTCATGAAATTAACGCATGAAGAGTATTATAACTTGACTAAAGAGATTGATAAGGAATTCAGAGATGAAAAAAGTGCCAGTTACTTTTGGAATCGAAGAATTACTGCGATGAAAATTTAATAATAATCGTATATATTTATTATTCATATCATTAATTATAATTATAAACTATTTTCGAACATTTATTTATATATATATATATATATATTATTCTGTCGATTTTAGTATTTAAATAAATAAATAAATAAATAAATAAATAAACGCGACTTGCAAATCAACTACTTTAAAGTCAAATTAATTCACCATCTTTTTACCATAAAAGACTTTGGGGGAGAATAATCTTGATTCATATCCTGTTTATTTTTAAGTTTGTTATTTGAAGGTGAGATGATATCCATATCATTATATTCATAGCTTTTTTTAAAGGAAGTATGTTCCAAGGAAACGGATTTCTTTGTTATTCTGATACCTAGTTCTTCGTTTCCATTATACGCGACATTGCTACCTTAAATTGCTCATATCTTTAATAAAATCTTGACAACTTGTTGAGTATTAAATTCATTAATTAATTAAGCTTTAAATACCTTTAACCACAGAATTATCATTATCTATCAACTCTTTCAACTTTTCAAAATATTTTATTCTATCTTGGACTGTATATTGGGCAACGCGTCCACTTGTCGATATAATGTAGAAAACCTTTGTATGACCGGTATGATCGTCCCACCGAATAAAATGATTTGCTTGTTCCCCCCAACCTTCGGTCATTAACTTTTTTTTTATGGGCAAGGAATGAATTCGAGCGCTTTGAAAACTTGTAAACGCCTGAAACATTGTTTTTCCATTAAAGCAAAGAACCTTTGGTCGATACTTTTCGACCTTCTCAAGTAGGGTTGGAAATCCTTGCTTAATCTCTTCAACAGACAATTTTGCCTTAAAAAGGAAATAAAATAAAATAAAATTACAGCAAATATACTTTGTAAATTTGATCCATTTCAGATATTTTATACCTTTGAACGTTGTTCGGGTCTCGAAATCAAAGTAACAATTCCAATCTTATAATCTCTCGCGAGACGTCGATCATCCAGATAAGTTAACTTATCTCCGTTTGTCATGCCTAGAAGTTTATTAGTGAATCAATTGATAAAATAAAATAAAAAAAAAAAACTGCTATTTAAATGCATACCACTTTTATATAGCGCATAATAAAAATAATTATTAAACGATGAATAATGATGTCTTTCCTTGATACTCTTCTTTCCAGAAAAAAGACCTACAAATAAAACTATATAGAAAAAATTTGATTTTATTGACACCTCATGTGAAATAATTATTTCATTCGTATTTCCTACCATTTAAATTATAATCAATGATATCAGGAACATTAAAGTTATCTTTAAATTCTTGTTCATGCGAGATTTTAATTTTAGGCTGGCTTTGCAGGAAAGTTCGGTTTCTTTTGTAAGTTTTCGTTGGACCTTTTACAAATGTCATATTCATTCAGGTGTGAGAAAAAAGAAGAAGCTAAAGATAATCACACCACTAGAGCATGTACGGATATACGCGAAAGGTTAAACTCTCAGGATGACTAGTCACGTGAATAGTTTACGTGCGAAATTTTATTAATATATATAATAAATCACACATTTTATTTTTCAATCAAACTTTTAATATAAATTGCTAAAGGTTCTGTGGTTTAATTGAATGCAAATTTTAATGACATGAATCACTAGGCGGAAACTAAAAAACAAATTATACACGTATACGGTTCTTTTCAATAAGCTTTATTTAAAACAAAACATGACACACAAATTGCACGAGATAAGGGTATTCTGCTGAATTATCGATTCCCGCACCTATGGTGTAATTCCTTGACTGAATGGCCAAGAAAGTGAAGCTCCCATTTATTAACATGGCTGAACAGGTAGTCAAATGCAGCCTGATTCTCAATAGCCACCCCCTCGTTTGAAGAATGATTCCCCTTGACCTGCTGGTGCCCTTGTCAGCTCTTTCCAGCTAAGCAAAGAACTGAGAAATCCTTTACATGTACTGTGCACACGTGTAAGTAACATATGGACTTTATATTATTCTGCAAAGCTAATAAAGTAAGAAACCTTTGTAACAAGCTCGCATAGAGTGTTTTAACAAAGGCAAGTGCTTCATCAAATTGGTAACAATTTCAACCCCTTTTTCTTTTTGCGCATCTTCAAAAATCTGAATGGGTCAAAGTTCAATGATAACTTTCATGTGTTTTAAAGACAATTCTTTCCTTAGAACTCTTTCCTATTTGAAGATCATACCAAACAGAGTAATTTGTTCTGATGCAACCATTTTCCAACTCTTTTCACATAATCAGTTGACATATTTACATATATAAGCAACATAACGTCGAACTATGATGAATTATAGCACATGTCCACATATTCCGAAGAGAATGATCTTCTGAATCTGTGTCAATGCTTTTATTGAAAGATATGTTAGAAACGGATATGTGAATCTTTGTTATCGTTACTTTATTTGCTATATGCTGCAATATACAAAAGCCTTTTTTTTCCACGTAACCTAATTCTTGAATTATATACTAACAGAAACTATATCTCAAATGAATGATAAATAATGAAGTGGAGAGTATCGAATGTCAAAATTCATCAAACTACTAAGTGTCGTGATCATCGTTGTTTTATTCCTAATAAGATACCAGCCTTACAAGAGAATTGACGTGAAATTCAACATTTAATTCATTAACGCTTGAAAATTTTTCATCGAGAAATTTCACGTAATGAATTTATTAATGAATATCATTCACTATAAAAAAAAAAATTAAAATTGTGGATTTAAAGAAGTTGCATACAATTTCTCGATAATTTATTTTTAGCGTTTATAAATAATGAAAAAAAAAAATAGAATACTACCGGTGACGCAGCTTTTTTTTATTGGAATAACGTAGTGTAGCATTTATTTGACATTATATGGTTTGATAGCCGATTCATTCAATCGTATATGTCTACTTTACGAGAATTTATCTCAGAATTACATCATACCATTTTTCTGAGAAACTTGCCAAACTACAAGTCAAGCCGCGTGATTATACCTAGAAGTAGTGGCGATGTAAACGTTGTGACATATGATTCATTGCTCTTCTTGTAGCAGTTCGATAGAAGTCGTAAATACCAAGAGATCCTGACATGGCAATTTTTTTTTGAAAAGTTCCTCATTATTCGTATGATGCTCCCTTTATGATAATTTCGACATCTGCATCATATTAGCTGTGAAGGTGTTTCGTCTACCTGTACTATTTTTCACTACTACCGCCATCATCTTTTCATCTCCGTTCGCCATAATTATGGTAAGTAATAAAGACCGGGACTCCTGATGATGTCGCTTTTTGGATTACATAATTCCAAGGCTTTCCAATGATGTTCTTTTCTTCCTCACCATAACTGCATTCGTATTCTGCAAATGATCGTAACCACTAATCTGACAGGCAAACTTTGTAATAATTTCTTGTATGATCCATGAAGCCATTAGTTTAAGACAATACCATCAGCAAAGCATTTACCTTGTACTGACATTACAATATATATATCCACACTTTTTGGAAAAATATCCCACAACAAAAAGATGCGACCGATGCGGGAGCTCGCAAAACTTTGGTAAGCCGTGTGATCTGAGAATAACAACGTATCTCCAATTCTTTTTGAAAATCAAGTTGCAAAAGTTCTCCCTGACTGGAATATCTAAACTGATAATAGAGATTGTGACTTACCTAGAATAGAATATCATAAAATCACATTCTAACCTTCAGCGACGCTTATACGAATCTCGAGATTTTTAATAATCGCAATATTCGTTATTCGTGAAGGGTTTCAAATTATTCAAATGTATCCTTCACTAAATAAAAGTAAGAAGTACAAATAACCTTGTTAACATCACTTCTGGCTTCTATGAAACAACGGTGAATAAAATAAAGTGGTTTAACTTATTTTTTTGGTTTATGATTTTAATTGGTAAACAAACCTGTTCAGATTCTAGTTCGGACCGGATCGACCGAAAATAAAATAGCCAATCATTCAATGAGTAAGGTTCAACTGAAACATAATTTTACAAACGGTTTGAATACGAAAATAAACACAATATTTAAATCAGTATATATTATGTAGCAAAATCCAAGCACTGTTAGCAAGAAGTTCTTCCATTACATGATCCCATTCAATTTCAACAATTAGCTAATGTTATACATTCTTATTCTGTATTTTTATCATAAGAAATGAAACTTCAAGCTTGTGTTGAACTTCAATTAGCTGTATCTTAGTTCTACTGAAAGTTAATTTATTCATACTTTGGAATAGATAATTCTTTATACCAAACAAGTTATTTAAGCAATTATGACACAAAAAAAAAATTTTATTAAATGGTCTAATTCATAAGTGTTTAGAATATAGTTTATTAATAAATTATATAATATTAAAAATATATATTTGTTAATATATATCTACTAATACCATATAATTTAAAATTAAGCACCCACATTTATATGTGATTTAATTAAGTTTAACTTTAATAAAAGGTCACTTTATCTATTTATTTACATCATTACTACTACTTATATAATCTTTTAAATTATTATCGTTAATATTATCATTATTAATACTATCATTATTAATGTTATTTTTTAAAATATAATTTTATATTGATATATATTTTATTTTATTTAATTAATTTATAATATAGTAAATAGTTAGTAATATTAAAAAATTTTATAAAATTATCTTACTTTTTATTTTAAACTATTAAATGATTTTAAGTATTTATAAAAAATTAATTATAAATTATAAATATACTTTTTTAATGTATTTTTATTAAGTATTTAATTATAAATTACTATGCTAATTTGTTATAGAATTTTTTATTAAATTAAATTAAATAATTTATAAGTTTATATTAGATAAATCATAAAATTAATTCAGGAATTCTAAATATTTATAAGATAATAAGATTTTTAGGATTATAAATTTTAATAAAAAATATTTTTTATTTTTTTATATTTTAAATAAATTATTTACTATAGTAATTAATTTTATTTAAAAATAAATATTATATAAATATATTGTGTTTTAAATGATAATTTGTATCAGATAATAACTAGCTAAAATTATAAATCTATTTTGAACTGATTTTATAATATCTTAAGAAAGTTTAGTCAGCATTAATCATCTGATATATGTCAACTGTCAGTTGATATAAATTAATATCTGATGCACAATAAATATATATGATTATATTTTTTTTTAAAAAAGAAAATATAGAATAATATTTTATTATTATTATAAATATTATAAATTATTTAAAAGTATAATAATTTTATAATATTTAATTTATTATTATACTATATTTTTAATAAAAAAATATATATAATATAGAATAAAAAAATTGTATTTATGAGATAATTCCTTATATAGAAAACAAAAATACAAATTATATAAAATTTATATACTTTAAAGTTGAAAATCAACTTATTTTTATTAATAAATTTTTTTTTTAATTATCATTATTTTTATAATAAGTTCATTTAATATTTGAAAATATAGTAATTAATAATTAACTAAAAATATATGCTTTTAAATTAATTTAAATAAATATTTTAATTATATAAAATAACCTAATGTTACTTTAAATTTTATATCAATTTTAGTAATATATAAGATTTATAAAATAAAAAAAATAATTATTAGAAAACTAATTTTATTTTTCCATATATACTAAATATAAATTTCAGACTAAAATATATTTAAATTAGTATGATTTATTTTTCTTACATAAAGTAAATAAGGTTGGTAAAATTAAGAATTAGTTCTAAAACCTAAATATAAAATCTAAAACTAAAAAAATAATTTTAAATATGAAGTCTTAATGTTAACAATATTTTAAAATTTATCATAAATTTATATCACATGATTAGTGATTGACCAATAAAAAATGAGACATTAATCATTTTTTTTATGTATCATTTTAAAATTATAATAATTCAGGTTGACATCATAATTAATTACTATAATGTTAGCTCGAATTATCATAAATTTTAATCAATAATATATGAGACCTTTGCAATAGAAAAGGAGGAAACAGCTAAAAAAAATCAATTTTAATTTTATAAGGCAAATATAATTTTTTAGATCAAAATATATTCAGATTTAGCATTAACTCATTTTTTATTTTTTCCAGCCATTTTTCCCTTTTCTATTGCAAAGGTCTATATGTTTTAAATTTAGAACGATTATATGAAAATTATTCAATTTTAAATGGCTATAACTTTTTATATAGAACTTATTTTAAAAAACTAATGATAATTAATATTAAATAGAGCTTATCTCAAAGAATAAAGCTATCAGTTTATTTTTTCTAATTTTTTTTTAAAGAGTTGAAAGATTTTAAGTATTACATTTATATGTTAAATATAGACTTCCTGTATCATATTTTAAAAAAAATTTTAAATTTAATGAATTACTTTAACTTTTAATTAAAAAATTATTATTAAATATGCTAAGGATGCTAACATATATTAGCTAATATTTTAGGTGGTAAAGGTAGCAAGAGATCTTAGATTACACATAAACTTATAAATCACGTGATAAATATAATATTTTATTTTATTAATACTATATATCGATATCAATACAAATATAGTTAGACCTTATCAATAAAGTGTTATAATCAATACAAATATAATTACACAATCTGATCTTATTCATGATCTGATATGCATTTCCTCAAACATATTTCTTCAAAAAGCAGTATTTTATCTTGTCATTATAATAAAAGAATAGAGAAGTTGTCAAGAATTAAGGAGTTTTGGTTTTTACCTTTACTTTTAGATTATCCATGGCTAGTAGAATATACTGTCTATTTGTGATTTGTCAAAAAAGTAAGCATTGGAAAATATTTATTACATTCAGAATAACAAAGATGCAAATATGTTGTTTTATTAAGTGATAGGCAATAGAAATTGTAGTCAGAAATTTTCAAGAGATCATAATATTCGAGAAGGTATATTGGATTGGTAAAGTGTCCATCTTTAGCTTTAGTGATAGGAGGTAAGAAGCTATTGTTTGATTGAAGAAATTCTATAGCTTCTTTTACACGAAGTGGACTATAACAGCTTATATTCATATATCGTTTAATATCGAGCGAATATTGGCATAGATTACAATAATTTTCAATCTATGACTATGGTATAAAGCAATCAGCTAAGTCTATTTCTTTTTCTTTTTCTTATTGTTATTTCTTTTTTTGTTTTTCTTATCATTTTTGTTCTTCAATCTTTTCTTTTTCTGTACTCTCAAATTGTAGGTTTTCAAATAAATTGATGAATTCTTCAACATACTGAGTATTTACGCTTTTCTGAAAATTAAATCATAATGCCAAATGTCATAAAGAGCTTCTCTGGCATATCAATAATTTCAAAAAGCTAACTTCAGATCTATTACTTTGCCTTCCGTATTTAAATGTATTTCAAAGTAATCACCTAGTAATACGATACCTATTAGCTTGTTAGATAGTGTTACCATATCCTTTCAATTGGATTATATTTAGATTGCCCTAGAGCATGTGTCTGTATAGTCAGGTAATCCAAATTAAATTTTTGAAAAAGATGACAATATGTTTTAATATTTTTTAAATGTCTCGAGTTCTCATATATTCTTCCATTTACTAATAAAACTCAGATTAGTCAAATTTCTCTATTAGTTTTCAACACATCATTGTATTAGATATTTAAAGAGAGATTTTTGAGATCTTGCATATGTGTGAAAAAAGATGTACCAAGGGACTATTGATATTATATAAAAATGACAAGTTAGCCTATTCGTAGTTCATCATTTGAATCATTCAGTTTGATTATAAGATAAACTGATAGAACTAACTTTTATCCATACCTTACAGAAAAATCATGATTAGTCATATGAACAGGCTCGTGAACTGACTGCAATGTTTGAAAGGTCTGACCTACAGTAGGTACTCTAAAACCTATCTTTGCCTTATCATCTTGGGAGATGATAACTGATATATCAGCAAAGACAGTTATAAATTGCCTTGCACATTTTACAGAGACAAGGCAATAATGATCATCAGAATGATTGTGTATCTCCGTTTGTGAAGTTCCAGTTACTGTGATCTATACTGGATGATGATGAGCTCTTGCAGCAATAGAATTGGATTGGCATAGCAACAGATAATTATTTAATGTTGTCTGTACTATATAGACATTATATTTTTTCTCAAGATTTTTATACAAATTTTCGATGACTTGAACTTTCACTATTTCTCTTTATCATTTCTTATCAGCTAAACTGAACTTGACCAAATTGTGAATATGCTTATATAATTCTAGATATTTGAAAAGAAGGGATGAATGACTGAGTATATCATATTGTATAACCTTCTGTTTTTCAGCAAGTATTGTTTGTTTTTTTTCTTTGCAATTTTGAATATATTATACATTCCTTTTTAATTTAAGAGTCCTGTCCTGATTTGATTTAATTTGAGCTCAGAGGTCTACTATTTTCTCATATGTATTATGACGAAATTGAGGATTGGTTGTGATATTGTAAATTTGTTCAGATTCAATAAGTTTTTTTTCAGCTACTACTATTTTACTTGTTACCTATTTTTAAGCTGTTGCATTAATAAGGATTTCTGGTATAGTTTTACTGAATAAATATTAGGAAGAGGAGGTGTTGATTCTTTTCTAGGCATAGAAGGACATCTTGGTCTCATTGTTTGTATATCATATAAATTGAATTGAGTGGTCAAGTATTTTCTGATTATATCATCAATTTCTGCTGCACATTTGCTTTTAATCTTATTCTATTCTTATGATGCTTTATAGCAAACATTAGCATGATTTGGAGTACCATTTCCTATCTTTATCATAAGACTATATACATAAGTATTGGAAAACTTCTGATATTTATTTGTTGGCGATTTATATATTGGCTTTTTATTAAAACTAGGACTAAATAAAAAGATTTGTCAACTCATACTTAAAATATTCAATGAAAAGTTTTTGTAGACATGAAATAGAAAGCTGAATACAATGCGTAAAATCTTCGCAGCAAGTCAGTTTTAAAGAAAATACGCGAAATAGGAGCTCAATTCAATTTGGAATTATTAAGTAGATCTCTATTATTCAAATTAGTATTAATTAATTAAGCTAATTCAAGTAAAATCGCATAAAATAAAGTCTTCTGTAGCATCCCGCAGCATCTTCTAACATCCTGTAGCATATGGATCTTATCATCTAATTGAAGCTTTTTTTTATATTTAAAGAAACTAATACTTCAAATTTTATGAAAATACATTGTTGAATGTTTTTAATTTTTATTTGGAATAAAAAAAAAATTTAATTTAAAATTTTACAAATTGAAATTTTATTTTTTTATCATCTTGATTAACTTTTAACTTATGAATCTAAAAAAGGCAAATGATCGGAAACACGTGATCATCTTACCGGCTTATATTAAAATTATATTAGCTAATATATGTCGGCGCCCTAATCAAATTAAATTTTTTTTTAAAATTATCAGGACTTTTCTAACCCTAATTGCAAAGGT
This sequence comes from Funneliformis caledonium, assembly GCA_910591825.1. NCBI lineage: Eukaryota > Fungi > Glomeromycota > Glomeromycetes > Glomerales > Glomeraceae > Funneliformis > Funneliformis caledonium. Next base: position 17,899 of record CAJVPQ010000185.1, read on the forward strand.
ATGTAATAATAACAAATATTTTAAATATTTTAAATTGTCACACGATACAGGTCATAGACGTTCCACAATTATGGATTCAAAAGGTCCAAGACATTCATTTCTGACTGGTGGGTTTTTCGTTTTCGGAGTTGTGTAACTATAAAGAACTAATAAAAGCATTTTTTCATAGTCACGTTTTTGCTTGGGGATAATGAAAAAAAAGTTTACCAAAAGGACGGTCAGTCTGAAATTGACAGCTATGCCATAATGATTGCATACATGACATTTTCATGTGAACAATGTAGAAGTACCATAGTGAAAAAAAAAATGGTATTTATTTATTTATTACATGTGTGATTAAGATCTAAATTTAAAAATTAAATCAAAAGATTGCGGACTGTTGACTGCGAGAAGGAAAATAAAATAAAATAAAATAAAAATAACAAAAAAAAAAAACTCAAAAAACTCAAAAAGTCAACTTATCATTTATTTTTCCGCAAATTCTTTAAACCATTGGTATCGTATGTTGTTAACCTTTCTAATAATTTTATGATTTATTCGTTTTACAAATGTAAGACTTGTAAACACATAATGTGTAATTATTTATAAGGGTTTTTTTCGAAGCAGGGATTTATTTTTGAAACTTACAAATAAGATTTTGAACCCGATATAGTACATGTTTCGATTTTTTTTTTCCGAATATACAAATAAATTATCAAATTCCTGAAAAAAAAAAAAAATATATATATATATATATTTTTAATTTTTAATTGGAGAGAAACAAATCGACAACTTTTCTTCGTTATGCATATATATTATTATGATCAACATCTAGCGAATGAAAGTGACATAATTTCATTTGTTCACTATTATGTATTAGTTAATAAAATCATGCAACATGCAAAAACATTTGCATGTAAACATGGGGAACTATTTTATTTACAAACAATTTTATATATGCGCAGCTTGCCAAAGACAATTTTAAAAATAAAATGATCTTCGTTGAACAAAAAGAACGCCAAACAAAAATGTTTAAGTAATTTATTTTCAAGTGGTGTTTATGTTTGTATTAAATATAAATGAAGCTAATATCGTACAGGAATTAACCAATTATTTAATATTAGAGACGCGTCATTATTAAGGGTTTGCCATTAAAAAAAAAAAAAAAAAAAATACTATAAACTATACTATTATATATTAAGTTGTAGTTATATTGTTCTATAATAATTAATTTTACGTATGACCTTTGTTATACGTTTTTGTTGATAATTTAAATATCTTAATAGATTCGGTGAGGATTTTAATTTCAAGTGATTCTTTAACGCACTGTAAATCATAATCCCTTTTTCCTTTAAATCAATGCATTTACAATATTTAAATGATGCAAAAAATTTTGTGAATCCGTCGTATTGGGTCCAAGCCATATGCAAAAGCTTATTTGCATCTGGCTGACGGTATTAATTGTGAAAATAATAAATTAAATCTTACCAGCTAATTGTTTTCAGGAAACACAATTAGATTATAAACAAAAGGAAACAAAAAAAAAAAAAAAATTTAAAATTTTAATCACCAAATCTACATAAAAACCCACGAATTTTGACTCAAGCATGAAGGAATCAAGCTCATTGTCTTGACCTTTACAAATAGTCCTCCCCCCTTCGAAAAAAAAAAAATAAAAAATAAAAAAATAAAAAAAAAAACTTTAAGGGTATATGAAAAATAAGTAACTTTCAAATCTTATATATATATAAATTTATTCTATTATGCCAAATACAATTAGTGATTATCCTTCCGTTCCTCTTGTTCAAGATTTTTCTACAAATCTTGAGCAAGAAATCGAAGATGCACGTCAAGTTAAGCCCCCATTTCCTCCACAAATTACTCCAAAAGATTTAATAGTTCATAAAAAAAATGGAGACGTTCCGTCTCGATCGCCTAATGCCTTCATGATCTACCGCAAGCTCTTCGTCGATGAGTTACATAATAAAGGACTTTACTTAACGATGACGACAGCGTCTTCTATGGCATCTACGTCGTGGAAGAATGAGCCGGAACCCATTAAGCAAGAATATAGACGCATTGCTTCTGAGGCGAAAAGTCGACATTTGAGACTGTATAACCAAATTCCACGTAAAAAGCGAAATCAACGAAAGATCCGGAACGTACAATCGACAAGCTGGTTACAGATCATACCGCAATATGATCAATCAAGATCGGAGAATTCAACAGCCGTTTCGTCCCCGATTGCACCTTCTCCCATATCTGAACCCACTTCAATTTTAACTGATGGCATTTCGCGTCATATACCTTATGGACTAACTTCGATACATCTCAATGACAATGAGCCTGCAGGGTTTTATTTGCCACAAATTCATCAATTTCCCGTGGAAATCGAAAGAAATAATAGCAATCCCGCAGGAATTCCATCGATGGAACCGGCAAGTAATAACCCTGGATTTGGAGATCATGCTAATATGGTTCTCTACGAGAATTTCGTAACGAATTATCATTCTCCATATTCTCCATATCAACAACCTTACGAACTTCAGGGCCCCGTCCCTCAAAACTTCCTAAATATGCCGTCTTTTCCTTATTACTATTAAGGAATAAAAAAAAAAATGATACAAAAAAAAATATATATATATCATCGACGTTATTTTTCTTTTATTTATTTTTTTAGAATATACGATTCTTAACCACAATATAGAACACAATTATGTCATGCCGGTTATGATTTTTCGTTAAAAGTTCGCATTCGTAGTGATTTTTTCCCTTGAATATCTCGATATTTTAACACAATTTTTTTTGTTTTTCATCTTAAGCTGCGCTTCAAAAAAAAAAAAAAAAAAAAAAAAAAAAAAACTAGTAGAGTTGTTAAGATTACAATAATTAAGGTGTTTGCTTTGTATATAAATAATAATAATAATAATTCAATAATGATGAATGAATTAAAAAAAAAAGATAAAATAAAAATAAAATTTTCAAATTGTTAATTTAATTTTGATCCATTTTTCTTTTTCCATTTTTTTTTTTTTTTTTTCAAATGACAAATTACGTAATTAGGGGATAACGTTCCACGCCATTATCGTTTTACGCCTTCAAATTTAATATCGCGAGATGTTACACATATAAATATATAATAAAAATAATCGGTAGGTAACGTGGGTAATTCAATGTTTGTGTTTGATTCCTATTAGTAAGACATCACTCTCTTTTTTAATGAGGCAAAAAAAAAAAAAAATAAATAAAAAATAAACAACAAATGTAAAGAGTTCCCTGCTTACATGCACATTATAATGTAATAAATTTGGCGCTTTATGTTTGTAAGTTTTAATAAACAAATCAGCAAAATATAAAAAGATATAATCAAATTGGTAGGAGAATAATTTACATGCATATTTGGCATATTAATGACAAAGTGATGACATCAATTTAATCAATTTTTATAATGTCAATAAATCGTTTTTTTTTTTTTGGCAAAAAGAATCTAGACTCATAATTTATGAGCGATGGCGAGATACACAGATTTGATCGATCGACGGTTATGTGTAACGATGCATCTTAAATTCCAATTAAAAAACCTCTCTGTGATCAACTTCAATATTCACCATGGAAGAAAATCTCGACAAAATACGACGCTTAATTATTGCATCTTTTTATATTGTAATTTTGCTTGGTTTACCCTTATGGTGGAAAACTACCGAGGTGTATCGTGCGCAACTACCATTTGCCGAAATTGAAGAATGGTCACATTGGGAGGTTAGTAATTGGTATGTTTCTTACGTTTTATATTATCTTTTCCATTTCATTTTTTAATAAATGATTTTAAGTTTCAAATATTTAATTTAATATAGGCATTTGACTTGGAGTTTCCAACGCATTTTACAATTTATGTTGCTAATGTTGAATCGGATAATATTAATTTTGCAAATCTGTCTTCAATTTTGGAAAATTCGATTATATCAAGATACAGTGATGCAAAAGTACATAATAATAAGAAGTCAATTCGATTTCCAGTTAAGGTGGAATCATTATACTGGGATAACTGGACGGATTACCTTCAAGAAGGTAATAATATCACAAGCATTTGTAATTTTATTTTTATTTTTATTAATTTCTCCTTGTTAAACATTTTATAGGGAATTTTGGAACATCAAATTCGGTAAGTGAAAGTGGTCGATATGTATTTTACATTATGCCAAATACAAAATCAAATTTAAAAGCCAAAGTTTTGGTGGGAAATCAAAGACAAGCTATTATAAAAATAAATCATTGGGATACGAGTAAGTATGTTAATATTAGGTTAGTTTGAATGTGATAAATTTATTAATCGAATTTCTCTTTATAGATGTGATTGAAAAGACGATTTCTGATCTCATAATCAGTTTATTCACGCCAGAACAAATTTCAATCAAAAAATTTATAATGGGACCTTCTCCAGATTCAAAAGTTGAAGTAGATAGCATGAGGACGATGAAATATTCACCACAATATCAAGTAACGTTTAGTCTCATGAATGGAGATCCATCGAACCTACTGGTGAATTGGGATATAGAAAAGGCAGTAAATAAATATTTGCAACCCTTTGTTGATAAGATCTCTGTGATTTCAAATTTGATAGTAGATTCACAAATTCAACATTATGCAAGGTTAACATTTGAACCACATCATAAAACAGATGAACAATTTTTTTCTTTAACGCCAGAATTATTGCCACATTTCGTAAATGCAGCAGAATGGAATCTTGCTTCTGCTGTTTCATCATATCCAACATTAAATTTTATTTTGTACGTGCCTTCAAAAGAGCAAAGTCCGTTATACATTCAAGATTCTAAAGGTATTTCATAAAAAGCATTAATTCATTTTTTTCGAACCTTTTTTTTTTTTTTATTAATATCTATTTTAAATCAAATCAAGGTAATATCATGGAAAGTAACGCCTTTCTGATACCAAGGTGGGGTGGAGTAATTATCAATAATCCAGATAGATCCAACAGCTCTCATGATTTTTCATTTGAGGAGTTAAAATCGGTGATGTCAATATTTTTAATGCAATTAAGAGGACTACTAGGCGTTCAAGATGTTTGGATTGATGCAAAACATGCTTTGGTACTTAAATTTTTTATATTTATAAATTTTATAAAATGTATAAAAAATATAATTTTTTATCTTTTTTTTTTTTTTTAAAAAAAAAAAATAAAATTCACTTTAGGATGAAACGATTAGTATCGAGTTTGTTGCACCTCCAAATACAGCAGTCACAATGTGGGAATTTGACAGTTTAGTGAGGAGACGTATCGCAGAGAACATCGTGACTACGATATCAACATTAAAATCTTTATCACAATTAGTAACGGAAATTCCAAATATGGTTGTATTGGATCATATTCAAACTGAGGTATCCAATTCATTTAATAACTTGAATTATTTAATTCAAGTATAATTTAATGATAATTAATTTATTATAAAGGTTTTGCTGGCATTGGATAATTTATCAAAGGTATTAGTTTGTTAGAATTTATTGATTTACGGTATATTATTAACAAAAATTTTTAACTTGTTTATTTTATCAATTCATTATAGTCATGCGCAAGTTTGCATAATAAACAGTATGGTTTAGCCTTATATCATTCAAAAAAGGCAATTGAACTTGCGGAATCCGCCTTTTTCGATCCAACAATGGTATCAATGCTCTATTTTCCAGACGAGCACAAATATGCTATATATATGCCTCTGTTCGTTCCAATATCAGTACCATTGATTGTTGCACTTTTCAGAGAGATTAGGAGTTTTAGAGAAAGACGAAACTGATCTTTTAAAAGAAGAGCTGCGGTTAAAATGAATAGATTTGGGAGATAGATAATTTAAAATATCTATAAATTCCAAAAGTGGTATACCATATTATAAATCAAAACGTCTAATAAATAATTTTCCCTTTGACGATTTAGATTTAGATCTGACGCCCATGTTTGAATCGCGTGTATGTTGTTTCATGATAATCTTTAATATTATATCCAATTATACCTCTTTATATTTGAATATGGTCATGCATTAATTTCGGTTTTGTGTAATATATATTTATATAAAAATACTGTAGATGCCCAATTTTTTTTCCTTGATTTTACGTCGCGTAATATATATTAGTGAATTTTAAAGTGTTATATCGACTTTTTAAAATGTTTGTTCGTTATACATTAGACTTTCTTCGTATTCATAGTCGAAATTTTTCTTATCGACTTAACTCAATTCCTGTACGGACATATGCCGTAAGTTTGCTTGATTTCATTTGCTCGACCCAATATTATTTGTTTCCTTTTAATCACACGCCCATTTTCTGTTTTTCTTTAATTTTCTAGAATTTAACGGGAATTGTTAAACCTCGTTGCGCAATTTTGTTTCCAGGTAAGCAATTGTACTTGTATAACAGAGCTGATATTTTTGTCTTGCTCTAAAAAATCAAATATCTGTTTCTTTTTTTTCTTAGTTATATTTTTCATGAATTCATTAAGAAGCTTATAAAGACCAGACATTTTCTTGCTAGGTGTTATAGGAAAATTATTTTGATTTCAAAAAAAAATTTGAAATATTTTATATAAAATTATTAATTAAACAATAATTGAATTCAACCTTAAATATTACAGGTCAAGGCGCGCAATATGTTGGAATGGGAAAAGATCTTTACGAGAATTTTGCTTCGGCACGTCAAATTTTTGATGAGGCTAATGAGGTATTAGGATTTGATCTAAAAGAATTAATATTTAATGGAACGCAGGTATTTTCATTTTTTGTTTTTATTATCGTCACCTTTTGATCAACCTTTTTATACATTTTAATCATGCGAATTTATACATATTAGAGAGAATTGATGCAGACGGAAAATGCGCAACCCGCAATATTAACAACATCTTTGGCCATTCTTCGTATATTAGAGGTAATTTGTGATATTGTTTATGATTTCACGTAAATGAATGCTAATTATTGAAAATTTTTTTTCTTGATTTGATTTTAGAGTGAATTCGGTTTTGATGTCGAATCCGCTTGCACTTTTGCGCTTGGTCATTCATTAGGGGAGTATACTGCTCTCGTTGCTACAAAATCATTATCCTTACATGATGCTATCAAGCTTGTGGTAGGTTATGTATAGATAAATTTAACTTTATCGAGAGCATTTACTTATTTCGTTTTATTTATAGAGATTACGCGGAGAATCCATGACAAAAGCCGTTTCAAAATTGAAAGTTAAAACAGCCATGTCAGCATTGATTGTACGAGAAGAGAATTTAGCAGAGATAGAAGATACGATAGAACAACTTAATTTATCTTTGCCTGAAGGTGAAGTAGTAGAACTGGCAAATATTAATAGTGTAAGTGTAACTATACAATCTTCATAATGATAGTTTTCATTGAAAGTATAAAATTTTATTAACTATTTTAAATTACAGTCGTTTCAAGTGCGTATTTTTATGAGCCGTGTTTTTCTTGAAGTAAATGAAATTATTTAATAAACATTTATTCCATGACAGGCTGTGATAAGTGGTACCAAAAACGCTGTTGACTATGCATCAGAAGTACTACAATCTAATCATCTTGCAGCGAGAGCTTTGGACCTTCCTGTATCGTAAGAAATCATTTATCAATTTTGACATTTATTATTGAGTTTGAAGCAATTTTTAAATTTTTTTTTTTTGTTAGTGCACCATTCCATTGTAAGCTGATGCAACCAGCTGCCGACATGATGAAAGCGTCACTTCAAAATATAACATTCAATAATCCAGTTATTGATGTCATATCAAATGTGATGGCTAGCCCGGTAATGATATTTTTGAATTAATTTTTATGCCATTAATTATTACTTATTCTTTTTTATTGTTATTGGTAGATAAATTCCATCACTGAAATACCTCGTTTGTTAGAAAAACAAGTTACTGCAACTGTTCAATGGCAAAAGAGCATAAAATTCTGTAAAGAGAGAGAGATTAATAATTTTATTGTAATTGGGCCCGCTAGAGTTCTAGCTAATATATTAAAAAAAGAATATCCAATGGATCGTGTTAGGTTAGACGGTGCTTTATGATACGTCTTTTGTTTTTATTTATTGTTGTTGATAATTTATTTGTTTGTTTATTAGACCTCTTACTACCGTTCAAGATATACAACTAAATTCGGAAGATTTAAAGATTAAGCAACTGAGCACTACATAATGTGTAAGTTCATACGTTCTTTTGTATTTTTGTTGCGTTTACTTAATAAAATCCATTTATATTATTATAGAAATTGATTGATCCCGATTTTGTAACAACGAATTAATTTATGTAGCATTGATAAGAGATATATATTATCCTTATATACAGTAAGGATAGAAATTTTTTAAAAAAAAAACCTATTTTTATTAAATAAATTTATAAATATTATATAGATGCTATTATTATATGTACGTGTAAATTGCATCGTAGTCAGTTTTATAATAGATAAAACTGTGAAGCTTCCTAATTTTTTTATTTTATTTTATTTTATTTGTTTAACCAACCATTTAAAAGGTTATAAAATTAAATTATTGACCGTTGATGATTTCAATATAAAAAATTTAGTTTTAAAATTATGAACTTTATTGCATCAAAAAAAATGAAAAAAAAAATTCGTTGGGAAACATTTAAAAAAGTTCAGACTAAATAATAGGGCTAGGATAAAAGGGGCGACGATTTACTTGTTGATCTCTTTGTTTGCTTCGCCAGCATTTTTTTTGATCTTGCCTTCTCCTTGCATCTGTTCATTACCGAGAGCTTTACCAGCGGTTTCTAGAAGTTCAAAATCAAACATTAGTATATTTATGTAAAAGATTAAAAAATGGTATTTTGCATTTTAAATATAAACCTTTTATGCCTCCGGTTGTTTTATCTTTGTAACCTTCTGCTTGTCCTTGAACTTGTGCAGCTTTGTATTCACCTTCACCTAAAATAACGAAGGAAATCATAAATTACACTTTGTATTATAGATCAAGTTGTGATATCAAAAAAAATTTTAATTACCTTCGGCTTTCTTTGCTTTTCCTTCGGCTTTCATTTGTTCATTGCCTAACGTATTACCTACGGTTTCTTTTGCAGCACCTTGGTAGTATTTAGTATTACCAGAAATTTTAGATGGTTCGTTAGAAGACATGATGATTAATTTGTTGATTGTTTTAAAAAAAGTGGTTTTGTGTTTTTCTTTTTGTTTATTTGATCGAATTGATTAAATATTTGAGTTCGAGTTGAAAAAAAAAAGGAAAGTTTTGTAGCGTATTTATAATATTTCATGGTCGTAGCAATCTTGATGTCATGATAACGTATGTAGTATTTTTCGTGAAGAAAGAATATATAACTACGAAATTTACATTTTATTGTGATGGAACTATTTGCGAATGATGATCAATCTTTTCATCATCATTACAAGATTTACAAGACGAGCAGGTGAAATAAAGGATGCGCCAAATAAAATTGGTAATTATGACGAATATATAAATCATCACATGAGGTGTTAAATGAAAAAAATTGTGTTGTTTATTCTTTAATAGGAAAACTCTCATACTAATTAATGTGGTATGTACAAGATCGACACGAGCTGTGTCGATGGAACGTCATTATGATCCAAATTTTAATCATCACCAATCACAAAAGGTCGTCCTTTTTGATATTACCAAGTCAAAATTAAATAACTAAAATCTTTTAATTGATAAAATCTAAAGTTGGGTTCCTGTTTCTACGCGTTGTAAACGCGTCATATTCATATTATTTTTTTTTTGGCGTAATATGTGAACCAATACAGCAACGAAAAATAATTTCAATGTTAAAAATATCTTTTTACAACTAACATTTCGAAAAAATGAAAAGAAATTTTCTATCTGTAGAATTTAATAATATAGCGAGCATTTAATAATAAATATCTAATTGCTTTGTATTTTCACATAATGGATGTTTTTTTTATAAAATTTATTTTATTTTTTGTGATATCACGGAGTTTATATGAAAAATTAAATAAAACGATAAATTTTTTATAAATTTTATCAGCTGTAATTTTTGAAATTAGTTCTTCTGATCCTTGCGGTTAATTTTTGAATAGCATTTAGTATCTAAAGTGGTTGACGAAAGGGATCTTTTTTTATTCTTACAGTATTAATGATTGTACTTTCATCGAAGATGTATTTATCATTAAAATTTGCAATAGCTTGAGATATATAGTTTTTTCGCAATAATATTGATAGCATGGATATATTTGAGGAGGCATTAAATCTTGCTTTTTCATTGGATAAAGCAATTCGTCTTTTAAGAATATATTAATTAGTTTGTTAAGATTTTTTTTCAGTAGGTTTTTTTCAAAAGTAAAATTCGCCTAAAATAAAGATTTGTTAAATCATGTTATTAAGCTTGTAAAACCTTTTTTCATGGTTTCTTCCATTTTTTTAAAAATAATGACGAAAAAGAGGACGATAATAAACTTTCCTTTAATAATTTTAAGTTTAACATAATATAATCACACGATAATATCGTTATAGTGCATTGCAACGGCTAAATCTGACTGGATCACAATAATTTTGAATATTTATCATTACAAAACATCACCTAAATTAGATAAATAGAGATTTTTATATTTAATAGTAATTTTTTGCGAGACTTTCATAATTATTGTACCACTTCGTTTAGATTGTGATACCTAAAGTGACTATATAACTAAAATTTTAATCCGATTTAAAGCCTGTAATCGGATTTTTAATATATTTAAATTTGAGTATTACTTAATTTGTGATTTTTAAAAAATTTCATTTGCAATTTTTTCGTGGTACAATACTTTTGAAAAATTAATATAATAAAGTTATGATCATATGACGCGTCTTATACACATAAGTAAATTTAAATCAGTAGATAATATGTACGCCTTTCTTTTGTTTTTTTAAATATGTTATGAAGACAATTCCACTTCACCGAAGGGAATGTATTTTTGCCCTTATCCAAGAAGGTTTACCAAGTCATATAATTGTTTTTACAAAAATATAAGTCATGCTTCTGTAATAAGAATCAAACAAAAAAAAGAAGAAACAAACAGCTTTGATGTTATTCCAAAACTAGGTTACCTAAGAATACTTACAGAACATCATGATAGGAATATTGCCAGGTTTATTAAGTTAGGTAAATGTATAAATGCTATTCAAATTCAAAAATCTTTAATTTTCAATGAAAATATTGTATTTTACCAAATACTATTAGATGCTCATTAAAAAGGCAAAGTCTTATAACTAGAATTAAAAAAATATTACTTCTAAAGAGACATAGAAAAGTCCAAAAAAATTTGCTAAAAAATATAAGAATTGAACTATAGGAGATTAATGAAAAGTAGTGTGACCAAATGAAAGTAAATTCTTAATTTTTAGTTTAAATGAGAAAAAGTGATATTAGCAAGTTCTAAATTTACCTTTGTAACTACAATATATTAAATTAACTATAACGTTTAGTAGAGATTCTATAATAATATAGGTTATATAAATTTATTTAGTATTGGAAAATATTGTAAAATTAATAGAAAATAAATGGAGAGCTATATAGAGAAATTTTAGAAAATAAGTTTTTAGGGACCCTTAGTGCATGTAATTTGAATGTAAATGATATTATTTTCTAATAGAATAATAACTCAAAATATACAATAAAGAAATATATAAATAGTTTGATAACAATAATATTGAAATTTTAGATTGGCTAGCACAATCACCAGACTTAAATCTTATTGAATATTTATAAAATGAAATTAATTGTCATTTACAATAACTTTCTGATAATATTACTAGTACAGAAAATTTGTGAAATAAGATATAATTAAATTAATATTGATTTTTATTTAAAGCTAATTGATACTTTATCATAACAAATTAAATATATATTTAAGGCTAATAAGAGATATATAAGATAGTAACAGTTTTGTTAAAAAAATTAGAGTATAGTTTGTTAAAAAAATTTAAAAAATTTATGTTTTTAATTTTATTTATTATATGTGTCAGAAGTCTTGTACCATAAAATTGATTATAAAAGAATTTTTTTTTAAAATTATAAATAAAAAGAAATTTAAATTTGAATATATTATAAAAAAAGACTTGAATAATACATTAAATAAATTTTGATCATTAAATTTTAATTTATTATGATCTAAAATCATAAACAAAGTAGTATAATAATTATAGAAATCACTGTATAATTTAACATAATTAATATAATTACAAAGAATTTTAAAAGTTTATATTATATACTTTTTTATGTAACATTTACCAAAATTTTAATAAGACAAATAAATAATTAATAAAACTTATTCCTACATTTAAGTATATTCTACTAAGATTCTATTATTTAGTTAATTTATAATTTGTATCTATTACTATTTAAATTTATTAAATTATACTTTTAGATTATTTTCTTGTAAAATTAACTTTTAAAGATTTCGTTTTATTATTAAAAAATGTTTTTTTTTGACTTTAAAGATTTATTTTATAAATTATTGATTAAAATAAGATTAAAACCTTAGATAGTTCATTGAATTTCTTTTTTATATTTTACTATCAATTATTTAATTTGATTATAATTTGAAGTTATAAGTTAGATTATATAAAATATGACTTTATAAAAATAAATTCAATAATTTTTGCAATTTTTATATAAAGATGTTTTAAAATTTATTTCATATTCAATAATATCTTCATTATAAAATAATAACATGATAAATGTAAAGGTTACAAATATTGATAATCTGATTGAATTATTATAATAAATATTTTTATTTATTAGTTTAGTAAGAATTTATTTATTGTTAAAGCCATTTTTATTAATAAATATTTAATAAAGCTGCATAAAACATGTTTGTATAAACTTTTTGATCGATTTATTATTATACATTTTAGTTTTATATTATTCATTATTATTTATAAAGAAATGTGATTTTTCAATAAATGTAAAATAGAAGAAAGATTATTTTGGTATTAGTTTTCCTTTTATATTTTCATTCAAATTCTCTTATCCCTTAAATGGTAAGTAAAGATTTTCATCCTGTTTTATTAATAAAAACGATTTTCCGAACTTGTTGATTATTAATTAATTTCTGTACAAGATGAGAGTTACAGATAAATTGCCTAGTTATACGAAATAAAAACACGGCTAATTAATCATATTATGATTTATCCGATATTTGATAACGGATATATAGTCCATATGAAAAGGTTCTCGCACTTTAATCTTAAAATTTGCTAAATATGAATGACGATATAGAAAATTCGAAAGTTTTTCTTGTGAAAAAGAAAGAAAATGACGCCCATAAAAAATTTTTTGATGATTTAGAAGAAAAAAGTAAATGCAAAGTTGATGAAAATATGATAATTAATACTTTGGAAAACTGCAATGACAACGAAGAAATTCAGTCACTTGAAAATCTAGTACACCAATTAGCTAATTCCAAAGTTGTGGAATTACCATACTATGGTTCTTTAAAAAAACTTATTGACTTGAAAGATGAAAAGTCAATTATGGAGTTTTTTGATTATTGTGCGAAAGTGTGCATCGAAGAAGAAAAACTTGAGCTCATGTGCGAAGTTATTGTTCTACTCCAAGAATTCATTGATATACCCTTCTACAAGAGTCCGGTGGCCAGGCTTATAAAACAGCTCACTTACGTTAAGGTTCCATTAAAATGGTGTAAATTAAGAGAATACCAATCAGTAAACGAAAATCTTTATGGTTACAAGATTCATAATCCAAAGTTGTCCAAATTTGACAGGTTAGATCATACATTCCTTTTCAATTTCGTTATACTGCGCATTAATCGCGATTTGTATTATTGTACGAATAAAGGTATCAAACAATCCCTCAACACTTTGCCACGATGTGCTATTTACCATTTCCCGGCCTATGCAGTTATCCGGAGGACCCTACTGTGTTCAATGCCTTATTTCCACATAAAATAAGTCCCTTTGCAAAATTCATAATCACCTATCCCGACGAAATATTTCAAGCTTCTCATGCTTCCTCTGAAATAATTGATTCTCCAGCTTTTCACGCCATTATCAAGTTTAAGTGGCGTAATTTTGCGTGTAAACGTTTCTTTGTGATTTTTGCGTCTTATCTCTTTCACTTTGGCTTTTTTTATGGAGCGATTTTCTCAAACATCATGAATCTACGGATTATAAGCACTATCTTGGGAGGATTTCTAACAATCTGCATAATCCGATATTCTTTTATAATGTATTTGAACGGTGCCGGTGTCAGGTTTTTTTCTCCTACAATGTTTCTTACATTCGCAGGGATTGTCCTACCTGTTGTTACTCTATTCCTGGGGATCGTCCAAGACGAAAATAAAATACTCCCTATTCTCCAAGCTTTATCAATCGGTTTCCTTTGGATTGGTGCAATCCAATTTTTAGTTGCCTTTAGGAGAATCGGAATTTTCATCATTGGTAAGTTTTCACAAATCTATCTAATAAAAGGTTTAATAACTTATTAACCTTGTTTACCGTGCAGTCGTTGCACATGTTTGTAGAGAGATTTTGTGGCTACTTATCTATTTAGGCTTAGTTATATTCGCTTCTGCCCACGGATTAGTGGTTTATTCCTATAAAATAATTGAAGAAGAAAATGTGACTGATGTTGAAACTAATGCAAAGCTTGGGAAGTTTAAAGAACTTACTCATTATACCAATTCACTCAATGCTTATTGGGCGGGGTTTCTAAGTGATTACAGTTTATGGCCGGAAGGAGATCCCTTTATATATATCGCAAAGGTTGCATACTCACTCTTTATAACTGTCGTAATCCTGAACATTATGAGTACGTACTGTCCTTTATGTTTGCATTCAGCAATTTCTTTCTAACAACTTTTTCGTCGCCAGTTGCACTTGTAAATAATGTCTATACAGAAGTACTTAATCGTGCACACACTGAATGGACCATGGTACGGGCACAAATGATTGTCATCATTGAACTCGCTACAATGACGCCATCTAATCGTCAAAATAGGTATACACGTCTTGTAAAATAATAATACAGTTCGTGCCAATATTCCTACTCATATATTAACCTGGTTCATTGATTTGTTTATTCACACACAATAAAGGGATTATTTTCCTTGGACCATATTTTATAAAGCTTTCACTGAAGATGTTGAAAGTTGGCACCAAAAGCTCGAAGCAGATAATATCACAGTTTCACGGAATAAAATCCAGAGTTTAGATGAAATGGCAGATGAGATAGCCAAAATGAAAGATGGTGCGATAAAAACAAAAATGACAGATAAATTAAATGAATTGAGGCAAATCTTCTCATGAAGAATCAGACTAAAGAACCGAAACAATCAATTCTTTATTAAGTGTTCGTCCCCTATGAGTCAGTTAATGCGTTTTGAGTTTTCCTAGGAATAAACCAAACGTATATCATTTATTAAATATTCATTCCTCAAGCAGTAAAAATTAGGTAATATGTCCTATCACATTTATAAATTATATTAATGGACTTTCGCTTTTATCAACTTTTCGGAAAACATGGCATTTTTTGGGTTAATATTTTTTTCAGTAATAAATATTTCCCGAAAAAAATTTCGTATTTATGGAATCATAGCCGTGTGGTTTTATTTATAATAAAAAAAAAAAGATTATATAAAAAAAATTATTATTGAACATGCAATTAAGAGAATGGTTAGAATCGCCGAATTGGCATAAAGAAAGATATTTAATGACCCTTGTTAATAAATTTGAAGAAAATAATAAACGTTTCTTTTATAGTATAGTTTAACAAGTTAATAATTATCTTATAAAATATTTTAATATATAACAGTATACTAAAAGGAATAAATTTCTCTAGTTTTATACATATTTTATGTTGTATAATCAGGGTTGTAAAATTACCGTAAGATTCGGGATGTCTGTGTAAGTTTCGTAAGTTACATAAGTTACGGTAAAGTTACCGGTTACACGTTCCAAATTTAGAAATCTCATAGTTTATTTAAAAAAAAATATTTTTTTCACGGTTTTCTTCAAAAAAAATAATAATCGTTTTATTTTTTAAAATGTAACTAAATATTGAAATAAAATTTTACGATCGATTGATTATCTTCGAAATTGTGGCAAATATCTTAATATGGTGAAGAAATTGGAATTTTCGCTATATTAAGATTTAATACTACCTTTTTGATTCAAAAATTTATTCCCCTTTTTCTAATTTTTTGAATACCGCGAGTAAAAAAATGCCAAGAACCAAAGGAAATTTTTGGAATGAATTTGAGCAAATATCGAATGAAAATAATGAAAGTTCTGAACAATGGCGGTGTTTACATTGTGGTCAACAATGGGTTAAAAATGCAAGTCGTTTATCCAAGCATTTAGAAAACTGTAAAAAGTATCAGGATAGTTTAAATCAATCTGAACCTTTATTTCCACCTCCACCAACAACAAAACGATGTAAAATGGGACAACAAATGACTCTTGATGGATATGCATATTCTTTTAGTCAAAAAGATCAAGAAGAAATGGAAAAACTTTTAGCGCGTGCCTTTTATTCAGCTGGAATTTCTTTTAATATAATTGATAATCCTGATTTTTGTATATTTCTTAAAAAAGCATGTTCAGCATTTAAGATTCCTTCACGACATAAATTATCAACCACCATTTTAGATGCAGAATACAACTCTTTAAAAAAAGATGTAGATGATGTATTAGAAAAAAAGGAATACTTATGTATTACAAGTGATGGATGGTCAAACATAAAGAAAACTTCTATTATCAACTATATGGTTACAATTCCACAACCAATTTTTTATAAATCAATTCCTACACATGAAGAACGACATACCGCGGAAAATATTTCAGCAGGAATTAAACAAACTATTAATGAAGTTGGTGAAGAAAAGGTTGTTGCTATTATTACTGATAATGCACCAAATATGAAAGCTGCATGGGAGATTCTTAAAAATGAATATCCACATAAGGTAATTATTAAAATATATTAATTAAATTAAATAAATAAAATCGTTAATAAAAAAATTTGTATATTTTAGATATTTTTGGGTTGTTGGGCTCACGGAATAAATTTATGGATTAAAGATATTATGAAACTTACTTGGTCTGAAAATTTACTTCAATTTGCAAAATATATTATTAATTATTTTCGAAAACATCAAGTTCTTCTTGCTGTTTTACGTCGATTACAAATGGAAAAATATGGTACACATATTGCATTATTATTACCTGGACGAACACGATGGGGATCAGCATATTATTGTATTAGAAGTCTTATTAAAACAAAAGTTGCACTACTTAATACACTTTATGAAGAAGAAATTGAAGTAGATTTACAAATAAAACAAAAAATTCTTGATGATTCTTTTTGGCAAAATTTAAGAATTTTATGTGATTTTCTTGAACCATTTGTAAAATTTATTAATCA
>CAJVPQ010000186.1:0-35221 GCA_910591825.1 Funneliformis caledonium
TTCAGGATTATTAACAACATAAATTCGTTGAATTCTATTTAGATGATTTCCGATATTAGTTGTTGAACAGGAAGGTCTAAACTGATTTCCACAAATAGTTTTTGCCATTCCTTTCTACTAGAACTTGACAATGTCTGTATCCATCATTAATATTAGTATAAACATAATCCCATACCCTACTAGATTTACGTCCTGTTGGTTGAATATGTTTGATAGTTGATAATACATTAATAGAAGGGTTGTTGCTCAGAAAATGAAAGGGAAGATATTTGAGGAAATAAAATTTCGCGAGGAGTAGTATGACTTATGCGCGTACGTTTAGTACCATTTGGATCATACATTATAAAAATTCGATTGTTCATTTGTTTTATTAGGATTTTTCATTTTACGCTTATGTTCAAACATTTTGTTTAAAAGAATATTTTCTGCAAAGTTTATATAACAAAATTAAAACAAAGAGTTTACTAACTTTTTTTTAAAAAATTTTAAAACGAGGCGCAGTATCGTAACGGCTGATATTACATTATTATAAATTTTGATATCGTAGCGTTATTATTAAAAATAAATAGAACTATAATTAGAATCATGCATAATAATATATAATTAGTTTTTTTTTTTTAGAACATAACAATTATTAAGTATAGAATATAATGGTCTGTATTCAATTAGCTTGGTCAATTAGGCTGAGGTTGATTTGTATCACTATATAGAATAATTAAATCAACTATTATTATTTTAAATTAATATATAAATTAAATTATAATTTTGGTCCAGGCGGCTCTAATTACGGATTAAACAAAAGTTGTAACTTTAATCAAAATTTGGAAAATTTTCTTTTGCTAGAAAAAAGAAAGGAATTAGAAATTCATAGTTAGAATTCTCGGGGACCCATTTTATGCTTTTTGTCGAGGTTATTCCGGACAAGCTTTGGAACTTTTCCGGAATTTGTCGCTCTCACAAAACAAGATTACAATGCATAAAATGAATAAAAGAAAAGATAGATCGTCTAAATAAAATAAAATTATTATATGTAACAAAACAAAACGTCAATAACTAAAACTTAATTTGTACTTCTTTTATCATTCATATAGTGTTATCGCTAAATCTTTATTCAATTAAAACAAGAATTGGCGTAAATTCTGTTTCCTGCGAAGGCGTAAATGAGCATGATTTATTGGAACTTATAGAATCAACAAAGTTTACGAATAAAACGTTAAAATATGAAATTGTGTAACAAAAATTTGCGCAAAGTTAATTACTGACCATAAATAGAGAAATTTAAAGTTTCATACCGGACATTTTTCATAGGAAATAATCCATTTAAAACGAAAAACTTTGAATTCTCAAATTCTCACATTCGTTATCTATGTGCATAAACAATCTGATAAAAATTTTTGATCAAAATCTAAATTTTGACATGCACCTACTTGATAAAATGAAATGTTTTGATCTTATCGTTTCGGAGAAGGAAAATAAATACGACTCGCGTTAATTGTGTAATATCAGATTCATTGACCGTATAAAGAGTACCTTAGAGATTAACATAAAGAACACGGTATCATTGATGGATAAAATTGTCACACGAAAGATTGGTCTGAAACGCATTGACAGAGCTGATAAGATAAGCAAAACGATTTACTATGCACTAAGATTGTCGATTTAAACAAACTTATCAATATATACATGATGCAATTATCAATACTTCACTAAATTAGGATAATATTAATTAATCTAAGCAAGTATATTTTTGATTAAATGCATTTGCATTAAATGATTTAAATTATTGACAGGTAACAAACACAACACAAACAGCAAGATAAGATAACATTTATGTTTCACCACAGCGTTATAAAATCATTTAACAATATATTATTTATTATATAAGCGTAAATTGATGTGTGTACGGAGTATGTGTTCGAAATCTTCCCGAAAAATTTTTCGTGAAGATTTCGAATATACCCCCTACACACACAATATATAAATAGAAGGATCTATCACTCAATTTTGTAGAGTTTCTTCATAACGATAATGGACGATAATAAATCTCATACCTATGACCATAGCGATATACAACAAAATTGCGGAAATTCTATAATAAACGAATTTGTTGAAAATACGAACCATCTGGAATGGATTAATTTCGATCGATTTAAATCAGTCAAGATCATTAATAAACGAGGCGCTTTCAGTCCAATTTATTCCGCAGTATGGATAGAAGGCCCGAAATGTAAATTTGACGAAGATGCCAAAACGTGGTTACGTAACGGACCCATTAAAGTTATATTAAAGCGTTTAAGTGATACACAAAACTTGAGTCAAGGATTTGCAAATCAAGTGAGTGTTCTATTATCATTACAGGATATAATATCAATTTTAAACAAAGTCCGTTTCCTTATATTTCTTTTGTCCTTAATTTTTAATTAAACAGTTATATAAATATCGCCGATGTTATCAAAGTAGTACACTTGCGGACTACTTTGGGATGACTAAAGATCCAGCATCAAATTACATGCTCATTATGAAGTATTACGAGCAAGGCAATTTATATTCATATCTTGATCAGTCATTGGGAGCCCTTTGCTGGAGAGATATCGTAGAAATTCTATTTAACATATCAGCCGGTCTTAATTTTATTCATGAAACTGGGCTCGTTCATGGAAATTTACATGGAGGAAATATATTGGTTGAAAACGAAGCGGATTCAATTGATGCTAGAATCTCGGATACCGGATTACCTGTTCCCGCTGATATATCGACAAAGCAAATCTACGGAGTAATACCTTTCGTTGCTCCAGAGATTTTTAATGGAAACACGCCAACAAAAGAATCTGATATTTACAGTTTTGGCATGATTATGTGGATGTTATCAGCAGATGTACGTCCATATTGCAACAGAAACCATGATTTAACACTTGTTCGAGAAATCGGCTCAGGCTTAAAACCAAGTGTTGTCAGTGGAACACCACCTGTTTTTGCTAAATTAATGTACGAATGTTTGGATTATAATCCTTCAAATAGACCAACAGCATCTCAGCTTTACAATTGTTTAGACAAATGGGTCACAGCAATTTGTAATGATCCTGAGCCATCTGATTTATCAAATCAATTCGATGCTGCAGAAGAGATTAAATTTTCAAATTTAGAAAATATAGTGAATTTGAAATTTAATAATATTGAACCGTATCACGAAAAAGCCATTTACTTTGGTCGTCTATTAAATCTTTCTGATTTTAGACCTTCTAAGATTTTTTTATATGGCAAAATGTAAAATTAAGAAAAATAATTATAATTAATTTATCTCTCGTTTATGTTCGTTATTCGGAAATCACAAACAAATGGTTATTCTTTGAAATTAAATTAAGATTTTCAATTAAGCTTAAACAAAAATATGATTCTATAATAATATAATACAAGTAACTTTATAATAAAGATAAAGTATAATTTTAAAAATGAATTATTTTATTTTTAAAGGTTTTTCTTTTCAGATTTTTTATAATTAATGTATCATTTACTATAAATTTACTCTTAATAATACAAACTGTTTATTGATCAATAAATATAAAAAGATAAATAATAATTAAGAACATTTATAATTTTATAGAATTTAATTAAAACGAAAGTCAGATTTAAAATTTATTTTAAGCTAAAAATATATATTTAATAATATATAAAAGTTAATTAATTTAATATAAATTAATTATCCCTTAAACTCTAAGTATAAAATTGTTTCTAAAACATTTTAAAAAACTTAAAATATTTGATAAAGGATTAGCATTCCTAGTTCAGTTGATAACAACTGAGCTCCTATTGTAAGTTATACTGTGATAGCCATAAGTTCAAGCCTCAGCTGAGGTATAAAACTAGATGATTTTCATAAGAATTTCATATGTAACTGAATATGTAAGCGTATAGACTAATATACATTAGAAACTGATAGATTGATCTATCAATCTATGTTAATCATACCTAAATATTGGGTTTGAAGAATAAGTGAATGCAAATAAAGCCAGAGATAAACAGAAACTTAACCATCGCTGATAGGTCTGTAATGGATATTGTCTCATGTTTTCAAACTCAGAAGCCCTTTTACAAGTAAGAAAGTGATTAACCAGTAATTAGTAGATCTAAAGTGTACTACAAATTGACTTGCATATTATAGCTATGGGTCAGATCTTATTATCATTAGGGTTAGAGGTCAGGTTTAATTCCTGAATGAATTTGACACTATTAGTACAAAGCTACTATTCATAAAAGAATCTGATCCCTTAGTCTTGAAATTAATAATAGAGTAAAACCCTATAAATAATTAGTAAAATAGTGTGTTAATTAATGTAGCTGAAGTGAGCCCTCTATCCAATTCTGATAATCAATTAAAATTTGAATAGGAGTTAATTGATATGGAAAACTGATATCAAAACTAGTAACTGTTAGACAATACTGATAGCAACTGTTGTGAAATATACATAATAAGATTAAACGCTATTTATTCACATAAGACCTAAGGATATGAGTAGGTTATTCACTAGAATCCTACCTTAATTTACCTTCAGAGTAAAGGCATCTTTAAAAAAAAAAATTAAAATACTTTGATATCTAATGATTATAAAAAAATGAAATAAAAATTTTAGATTTATCATATTATGATGTATCTAATGATTAAAGATGGTCCCATAATTATTTTCAAATTTTAATTGAGTTGCAACTTAATTGTGCTATAAGGAAATTTAATTGCGCCACAAATTACAACTCAATTACGCTATTTTTTTAATTGTGGTGATCATCTTTACTAATGATAGTATTTTTAATCTTTTAAAATTAATAATTATTAATATATATTAATTTTTTAATCATTTAATTTTTAAAAATAATTTATTATTTATTAATTACAAAAATATAAATTTAATTTATTACATTCATTATATTAAGACTTATTAAATGGTAGTATTTTATATTTTTAAATTGATAGATAGTAATTTAAAAATTTAATTTTTTTATAATAATTTATTATTTATTTATCTTAATTTTATTTAGAAAATATCATAAAATTTATTATAAAAGTATTAATTTTTTTAATAATATATTTTAAAATATTTAAAAATAATTAAAAATGATTGTAATTAATAATAAAATTGCTTGCAAATTTGTAGGTAAAATAATTAAAAGGATAATAAATAATTATAATTAAAATTTTTTCTAAAGCTTAAAATTAGTTAAATAATTTTATATAGATTTTAAAATTTCTTAAAATATTTAAATGCTTTATAATAAAAAGAGAGAAAACTACTAAAAAAAATTTTTTTACTTTATAAGCTAAATATATTTTTTTAGTAAGATAAATCTAAATTTAATATTAGATCAGTTATACTTGATATATAATTATTAATAGCTTCTTTACAAACAAAGGCTAAACTCAAAGAACATAATTTCAAGCTTTCTAGTATACAACAAGCCTTACAAGATTGAATTGATGATTATAAATCTGATCCAAGAAAGATGATAGACTTTGTTTTAAATAAAAAAAGAAAACTTATTATCTTAGATAAATATCTTGACAACACAAGTTCCTCACTTGATCTACTTATAGACGAAACAGATGTTTACAGAGAAGTTGCCTGCCACTTTTAACAAGTAACTGGTATAACTCACGAAAATAAAGTTATTTCAGATAAATAGACATCAGCCTATCAACCTATACCCAATATTGATTCGTCGATTTATAACAATCTTATTTTATTGTTTACAGCAGACGAATGATATAGAGTCATCGATCAACTTCTAAATAATAAGGCTGCTGACTCCTCAAAAATATCCAATGAAATACTCAAACATCTTAGCCCTGTAGGAAAAAAAGTCTCTTGGTATATTATTTGTGGATGTCTTCAGATATCCTCAATTTTATTAAGAGTGAATATGGCTTATGTATACCTGATTCCAAAACCCAAACTATGGCAATTTGATCTAAATAATACCAAACCTATAATATTGTTAGAATGCCCAAGTAAAGCTTTCATAAAATTTTTGAATGCCTAATTGGTTTCTCTTTTTACTAAACACAATATACTTAAAGATTCAACTTTGCTGAACTGCCTTTTAAATCGACGTTCAACCCTATTTATATAATCAATCATGTCAAACAAGATGCATTATTTAACAACCAAGAACTTTGAATGCTTCTTCAAGATATATTTAAAGCTTATGATCGTGTTAATATCTTCATACTAGTAAAACCCTCAAACGCTTCAAAATTCTGTACTCATTCATCTAGATCATCATTAGAATTTTATACCCCATTTTAACCAAGTTTTCACAGCACATGGAAATACTGATACATATCTAGTTCATTCAGAGATCGACCAAGGAGAAGTAATTTCACCACTTTTGTGATGTATTTATTATAACCCACTTCTATGTAAAATTAACAACTCTTCCTATAGTAATAATATGAATGTGTAATAGCGTCCTAACGTTCATTCCACCCAAACTACATCTCAATAATGTAAAATTTCTGCTTTAGTATTTATGGATAACACTTTGTAAGTGGCTAAATCCAAAGAGGATTTATCACACATTACTTTAATTGCTAATAGTTTTTTTAACTTTAATGATATTCAAGTTAATTGGTCAAAATTAGAACTATTAGTTAATACTTATCAATCACAACCTTTTATTATCCAATGTAATCAATAACATTGTAAGCTGATCCCTTATCACTCAACTGATAGCATTAGATATCTAGATATATAGATATCTTTAAAACCTAATAATAACTTTATTGTAAAACAGCTGCACGCTGAAATTAAAAATGCTATCACAATTATGAAAAACAAAAGGTTAACTGATTCACAAATAATCTATATATATAACATAGTAATCCACTCGTGGATTAAATATAGATCTCAACTTATGCTTCCTTCAGAAGCTCAATGTAAAGTATTAACAGTCACATTTACCGCATTCTTAAAAAGAAAGCTAAAACTTTCACGAGTTACACCTTCTGATCTGTTAACTCACATTATTTTTACAATATCATCCTGTTACAACAACAACTTCTTCAATACTTCAGCTAAGCACTCTTACAAATGACCAATGAAACTAGTATTTTAGGACTTACTTTTCTTATAAGAATCAAACAATTATAAATCAAAAAATGGTTGCACAAAAGTCCTTTGATATTTTGGCCTTATGATATGACACAGAAAAATGATGATTGGCTTCTGTCTACTCTATGTAATATGAAACATTTGAACATCTCCTTAAATGTTTCACATATTTCACCAAAATATAGCATACTATTCATGAAATTATTCTAACTAATTATAGAGCTTTTACCAGAAACCTTTGTCAATGCTTAGTTTTTTATGTAGAACAATTATTTAACTGTCATAGTAAATATATATTAACATACAATAACCTCTGTACTATTATTAACTCTGAAAAAAAGACTTACATGACACCCAATTGGTTTACAACTATTGAAAACCTGCTATTAATCGATGAGTATAGAATGCTTTTACTAATAAATAGTTTTAAATATGAGATAATGCTACTTAATCATTCATCGCAGGCCATCTTACTCACATTAATAATAATATTGTACATATCAAACACTGTTTACTAATAGTAGGCCCTTGTTACTACACAATATTCAAAGATTGTGATCATTGTTCTATACATCATGAAGATACAAAGAAATTGGAATCTGATCTTTATAAGTCTTTTCTTATCCTACCTTACAGTCTTTGTACCTCAATTCTGATTAAATTCAAGAATAAATACATGGATGTTCTTCACACAGTTCTTTCAGTTAAAGCTTTACATGAACTTGCACTCACTAGCTTTTTTTCTCATTTTAATCCTTCATTTATAATCATTTCCCAACCTTTTATTCTACAGTTACACAATAATTTACTAGATAAATATGTTTCTTCACCTTTTAATACCCAGTTACAGGATTTTACTCAGCAATTTATTAACTTTACTACTTTAAAATTTTATACAGATGGTTTCTTTTGCGACCTTAGCACCTCATCTATTAAAATGAGTCTAGCATAGTTATAAACTCATCCTGATTCACCAATGTGTTCCTTTATCATACCTTTTATTACTGGTTTTTCTTCATCTTCGCTTTCTAAATTCACAGCTGTCTTTTCAGCTTTATCACTATGCCATTTCACTGTAAAGTGATAATTTACACTGACTGAGCGATTACCATATTCCAGTTCAACAAATTTAAAAATCTCCTTTACCTCTCACCTACCTTTCACCCATTCCTTAAAATCAATAATTATGCAAATTGGTCTTGCCTATTTGATGTCATATCAAAAAACAACCTGGATGTATATCTGATTAAAGTCAGAGCACATTCTAACAATTTTTACAATAATAAAGTTGATGAATTAACAAAAAATTGCAATCAGTCCTCTACTTTACAACTTCTTATCTCTAACTCTAACAAAGCTTTATGGTATTCTCATATATATCGATCCTTATACGCTAATTCATAAAAGAACTACACAGAGAATCTTCAATCTTGAATCTAAGTAACTTAGAAGTTCTCTCAAAAATGTCATAGTTGTCCGTCTTCACTGGATTGTCACTTCATTCTCACTAAATGATAATATTGCTACAGGGTATACCTTTTATGTTGCCTCAGCAATCAGAAAAGCTAAATATCAATGAATGTTAGAAATGCTTCCCACACTAGAAATTATGAAAATTAGACATCTGATATTTTATCTATCATCTCTTTTATATCCTTGATGTAAAGCAGCTGATGAAGATTTTTATCATATTTGAATGCGTCCAATTGTTAACTATGAAATAAAAACAATCATAATCAACTTCAAAGATTACTTAAAATTTATTATCAACGCAAATGACATCGAAATAGAACAATTATCTTATTGGTAGCTTTATACTTACAACTTGATATCCTATTTCACGCTTATCAAAGGAATAGTTCTCTTACAACTATGCTGTTTTATGCATAGCAAATGAATTCAATGCAATTAACTAATGCAGCCTGTTCCTCATTTATGCATCTTATCTATAAACAAACTCAACAGATTTGGATAGATAGATGCATCATACAAAAAGAGCTTGAAATCTCTGCAAATATTACCATCGAAAAAAAAGAAAGATTTTAGAATCTCAGGTTATAACCTCTTTTCCAGATTTACTCACAATACCTTCAGATCAAATTCTATTGCTACCATGATATGCTTAGGCTCATATTAGTTAAATTTTTGGTGCAGTAGTAATCATGCCCTCTTTTCTTTTATTCGTTTATTTTCCCAAAAAGTGATATATTTAGCTTAGGTTAGATTTGATTTTAAGGGAATGCAAGGTCAGTCTTCTTTAAAAATTTAATTTTTAGACGAGATTTTTGTTTTTTCTTGTAGTTTGTTTTTATTTTGTTTTTTAGTTTATCTATAAAAATATATAAATATCTGCTTTTATCATAATAAAGATTCAGCGAAACTACCACACTTAAAAAAAAAATGAATCACAAAAAAAATTTTTGATTATCGATTTATCGATCTCTTTTTTACTATAGAAATGTCATCTAGAAAA
Source organism: Funneliformis caledonium (assembly GCA_910591825.1). Lineage (NCBI taxonomy): Eukaryota > Fungi > Glomeromycota > Glomeromycetes > Glomerales > Glomeraceae > Funneliformis > Funneliformis caledonium. Next base: position 9,574 of record CAJVPQ010000186.1, read on the forward strand.
TACACTAAAACTAATAAAACCATAACTATTTATATAAGAATTAAAGAATATCCAGATATTTTTCATATTGAAAATGATCTTTTGTTTTGTAAATATTGTGACCTTTCTGTGAAATGGAAACATAAATCAACAGTAGATTTTCATTGTTTAGGAAAAAAACACTTGACGCAAAAAAAAAATTATGAAACTAACCAAAACAAAAAAAACTAACAAACTTTAGAAACAACTTTTCATGCAGCTGATTCCAAAAGAGAAGTTGTAGAAAATTTAATTCAAGCATTTGCAAGTGTAAATATTTCATTAGAAAAAATCAATCACCTTCTTCCTTTTTTTAAAAAATATCATAAAGAAGAAGGAGTAATTCCTTAAGCTCCAACCTTATGCTAATTATATTTACCTTCTGTTTTTGAAAACCATGTAAAATTTCTTCTTTCAATTTTTAATTTAAAATCCATTTGTATTATAATGGATAAGCTTAGTAATGATTGTGCATGTAGTGTTATTAATACACTTTTTGCTTATCGTCAAAATACAAAACTGGTTTCTGTTAATTTTTTACAATATGTTAACAATACAACTATTGGACAAACACTTCTTTCCATTTTACACTCTTATAATATATCCCTTAGTATTTCACGTTTATTTCTTTCTGATTCAGCTGCGTACATAAAAAAATATTTTCGCGAAATTTTAAAGTCAGTTATGCTTCAGCTAATTCATATGCCATGTTCAGCATATATATTAAATCTTATTGAATAAGAATTTTGCATGATTTTTTTTAAATTGAAAATAAATTGCATATTTTAATGAATTTTTATAATAATTAATTTAATTAGAAAGACTTGGAGAGATTTACTGCAATTTTTACAATTAAAGATTTTTTTAGCTAAAATCAAAGAATCATTTGTCAAATTACCTGCACGAAAAAACCATTATATAATTCATCTTAAAATGAATGCATTAATTCTCCTTGCAAAATTCCACTTTCAAATCAAACTTGATGGAATAGTTGGTTCAGAATAATGTTTTATGCAAAAGATCATATTCAGTATTGGACTGATTTTTTTAAACATGAGTATAAATAAGAATCACAAAATGAAATAATAAAAATTATCTACACAACATTACAAGATCCATAAGATATTGGTATTATTACAATTTATATTTACTTTATTTCAATTTATGCCAAAGAATTTGAGCAAGATTTGGATTTTTTTTAACAACAAAACAAGTCAATTTTTCCTTTTGTTGAAGGTTGATTACAGCAATTTACAGTATTTATTGATTCAAATATTAATGCATCTTATTTGGGTTCTGAAATTGAAAATATAATTCAACAACATTCTTTTAATCCTGATCATATTTACCAAATATTTCGTTATGCTTTTCAAATAGCATATGACAAGTTTTCAGCTCACATTCCTAATCATCCTGCACGCTCACTTTTTTATGCATGTTAAGTTTTTAACCCACGATATATTCATTTAGGAAATATTCAAAGAAAGAATATTCGTCATTATTCAGCAATATAGAACTTGATGAACCTTCTAATAGTTTACTATGTGAATAGACAATATATTGTGGATTGGAATTTAATAAAAATTTGGATGAAATTAACTTAGATGATTATTAGAAAATTTTTTCTGTTAGTTTACCAATTCTTTCTAATATCACATTAGATTATATTTGATTGCCAATCTCAAGCTGTGCAGTTGAATGTAATTTTTCCTTATATAATTCACTTTTAGATTCTAATCGTCAAAGTTTATCTGAAGAATCATTAAAACAACTTAATATATTGTATTATAATTGATTAAATTTTACAAATTATAAATAAATAAATTTTTTTCGCACATAAATTCACTTATTTTATTAAAATGTGCTGCAAAACTACACATAATTGATAAAATTTGCTATCACCGCAAATCACAAAATTATTTTTTATCACACACAAAATTTACCATTTAGTATTACAAAAAATCATCGAAGTTTCTATAAATCACGAGATGATTAGCCAATCAGATTTCAGATTTTTTCTTTAGCTGGATAGCCTTTAGGAATTTGGAAAAATTATTACAGCTATTTTTTCTGATGGTAAAATCTAAACACAATGTCTAAGCTCATCAAAATTGCACAGAAGTGAGATCAACATCTGGTTAAATTTATCTCCCAAAACAACCAAATATCTGATGGTAGAGTCTGGATACAGGTGTTCAGGCTCATCAAAATTGTGCAGAAAAATGAATTAATTACATAGCATAATAATCAGAAAATTAGTCATAGTTTTTTTATTCAAAATCTTATTAGGAATAGCAAATTATTTTTCATAGTGTTCAGCAAAAGTACATTATATTACATTTGGTAGTGATCACTAGAATACTCTTTAAAATAAAACCCGATATGAAAAATGCTTTATTAATATATGTTTAAAAATGCACATGTAAAAAAAATACTATAATAGAGTCTGAACAAGATGTCTGAGTACGTCAAAATTGCGCAGAAGAATGAATGGATCATGTGGTGTAGTATAGTATTGAACTAAGATTTTGGCAATTATATAATTGGATCATTGTACCTGTCACAGTGTTCACTCACTTCGTTTATATTCAAAAGCAGTAAATAGTAAATAATTAGACTGAGCATATCTGGAAAAAACAAATGTCTGATGAGCACGTGACAAATTATCACACTGGTAAACGAATAACATCTAGTCACATGAAATTTATTGTTTGAAATAGGCAGTAATTTTACTAACTTTACAAATATTTACAAGAATAGCATGAGATAACGAGCAAAAAATGATTAAAAATTTCTATGATATGTATATAATATCTCTATACCAGTAATTAATTTATTATAATTCACCCTAATTTGTAATCACATGAATCGGGGTAAAATGCGAGAAATCATGTGAAGACCTTTTCAGAAATAAAAATTCCTCATTAGTATTTTTATTTTTGCATTCACTCGTTCTTTGCTAATTTGATTCATATTGCATATTTGTTCAAGAGAAACAGTATAGATATTCTTGACCTTATTATTATAGATAGAGGGATTAGCCATAGCAGATCTGTATGCTTTTCCAGCGAATAGTCCAAAATAGTTCATAAAGGCATTTCTATCTACAATTCCAGACCTTTTCAAAATTTCAATATTACAATTTGCAGTTGTAAAGAAGATGAAAAAATCATTTTCTGATGCAGATTTTTCACGTTCTTCTTGGTATTCTTTTTTACTGACTGCTTTTTTTCGTAATTTGACTTGGTGGATTTCATTCAGACTCTCAGTACCCAGCTGATCTAATGAAAGGAAGGAGTCTCCATATGATGAAGCCAGGGTATTAATAATATAATGTTTGAATTGCCGAACAACAACGGTAGAATTATAGCAATCAACACTCCATTTGCTTGTAATGAGACTTTTAGAATTTATGTTTGTATGATGTTTTGCAATTTCAAGTCATAGATTGTGATTTTTAAATTAGATATCACCATTCAAACGTACTCCTACATGAACCTCTGAGATCGTTGTTAGCTCATCTTCTTCAATAACAGCTGACTTTATATAACGAAATAACGTGACAAAATTTTTAAAACTTTGCCATGACTTCGCTTGCAATGATGATATTGGATTCAAGAGTGCTCTTTGCTCTCTATAATCAGCAAATTCCCAATCTCGAAGTAATGGATCTTCTTCTTCATTAGATATCTCTACAAATATCCAGAGCCAGATGTATGATGCAGTGAGATACTTCCTTCGACTATTACTACTTAATTGTTCGAATCGAATTAATCTACTCCCAACAAATTCATCTGGTGATTTATTAGTTTTAAGAATAGGCTTATATCTATTTAAGATACGTCGAATCAATATTGCTTGAGCAATGGGCCTGGCGTCTTCTACAGAATCAAGAATAGCATCATGGTATTTTTTAATAAGGTTATAATGCAGATCATTCATCAGAGTATTAATGTTGTATTCTTCAACGTTACGACTAGCCAAGCAATCATTCAGAGCTTCTAAAGCTCTTCTATGCCCTCCACAGTCTTTCACAAGAGTATTAGTAATCTCATCATTTTTAAAGATCAGTACCAAACTATCTTCTTGTCGATAACTTGGAGGTTGTAGAAAGGTGACCGGTAAGTATATACATTTCCGTGGTGAATATCTCAACATACTATCAATCAGCCCAGTGATAGTTAAGATACAAACGGGTATCACGAAAATGCCACTAAATACAAGATCTGCAACAGTTATCAGAGTCTTGTAAAACTAAGAATTTAACTTTAAACTATCATCTTTGTTCTCCATTAGTTGTTGCATGCCGTTAACGACTAAAATGACTATAACATTTTTCAAGTTTCAGTTATAGTGTTTAGCAATCACTGATACAATATCCAGCGGATCTGGTGGTTTGTATGTCTTGATAATTTCATGAAGCCTCATTTTCTCTCTGAGAAGTTAAAATAACATACGAGTACTAATAGCAAAATAAGGGTGGGATTCATCTGATTGTAAGACGAAGCCATTTTCATAGCTGACAAGGAATACCCAAGCTTCTTTAATCCTAATCAACAGCTCCTTATCTTCTTAAACTGGCAAACATGTGATTGCTATTTAGTGAAATTCATTAGCGTTTCGAGATTTTCTGATACTAGCTCTGGAAAGGAAGAGATATATCAGGAGATTCAATTTGTCAAAGCGTCCTAAAATAAAATTTTCATAATGATTTTTAAGTTCTCTTCGTAAGATCTGCTTCAAAGATAGGTCAGATTGATATTTCCAATTAGAACTGGAAGTGTAAAGCAAAGGTTCTGGTTTTACATATGGTAAGCTTGACATATGAATAGTAGCAGTCAACATAAGAATGGTATGTTTTTTTGCAGAAATTGCTTAATACATACCTCCAGAAAAAGCATTAGTGATTTTTTTTCTAACTCCTATATGAATCGTGTTTTTAGGAAATTTTTTTTTGAGGATAAAGTAAAAAAAGTATAAGATTATGTATTAGATGTTACATAACTAAATAACTAATAAAAAATCAAGCAAACACGCGATCACTCGTATTGACCAAATTTATTATGACTCACTAACTAGCAACAGATTGCTCTATAATAATGCAAATGTGTTTTTTTGAGCGAGTTTGACAAGAATAAGTAAGTATTCAGTATTATTGGCATATATGACACGATGTAGACAAGAATGAAGTTCACTTACCTCCTTTAATTTCATTAATTAACTTTTTGATTTCTTTAGCTGAACTATCTGGTATTCCCCATCTCTTGAAATTCATTACAGTAAATTCCAGGAAAGTATTACCCTTAACCCTTTGAGTATATATTTTATTGATGTCTTCGTCTTCAAGATCTAATCTAGTTCTGTTCTCTTATAAAAATGTTTTAATGTCATCTCGACTCCATGCTTTCACTTGCTCAACTATCAGAAAACTAGCCATAAGAGCACTCGTAGAAGTACTTGTATTTGCAATGTTGTGGGACATGGTTATTTTACAAATGGTGTAACAGTTGTATAGTTCAGAAAAAGAAAAAATTTGCTGAAAGAGTAACACGAATAGAGGATATGGGGGCTAAGCTATTAAAATCACCTTACGGGATAAGAAATTGATTTTGAGTAAATGATGATTAAAAAAATGCTACGCCACAGTAAACATTTCCAACCAATAATAAATAGTTCTATTTTTAAATATTGAGTCAAATTATTTAATAAGACAATACTAAAATTTATTATTTAAAATTTTACTATTAATTCTTATTTTATAAAAATTATTTTTACAGGAATACAATTTCATATCACTTGAGATTTTGCTATTAAAATTACCTTACAGGATATTGTTATACTAATTTATTAGAAAATTTATTTTTTATATTTATTTTTTTTAAAAAAAATATATATATTTACTGTGGTATTCATCATTAAATAGCTCCCATTTAATTACACATTCAAATAATGGTTAAAGTTAAAAATTTTGAATTTTATAAGGGTCTGAAACTTTTTTTACTTTTAAATAATAATGTTGATCATTTCTAAATTCTAATTTTAGATTTTTTGACTGATATTACACAAAAAATGAGAAATTTTTGATAGCCTTATTGCTTGCTTTTGTTAATAAAATAATCGACTATAAAAATTTAACCGAATAAAGTTTATAGATCATATAATAATATGAATCAAAAATCTCAATTTTGGTTGGTAGGTCCTGTAAGGTGATTTTAATAGCTTAGCTCCCATTTGTAGATTAATATTATATAATACATAAAGTTTTAATTTAAAGAATTTTATAGTTTTATTATAAAATACAAGTTATTAACTAATAATATATTAATTAAATTTATCAAAATTTAAACTTAAAAATTTATAGCTTTTATTACTTAATATTAAAAAATATATAGTTAAATTATAAAGTAATTAAAAATTAAATAAAAAAATAGATTTAAATTTATTAATTTTTAATAATAATACTACCACCTAAAATATTAAAAATTTGTATAATAAAATCTATGATAAAATTGATAAATTTGATTAAATTAAACTTAAAATTAATTAAACTAGTTTAAGATAATAAAATATTAGTTAATAATTATAATAAATTTTTTGTATTTAGTTAATTTAAATAAATATAGTAAATTTAAAGAAAAATCTTATATTCTTTAAACTGTTAAGCAGGCAAATTTACTTGTAAACATAAAAAAAAGTATAAATTTTTTTAATAAAATATAAAATATTAATTTTAATAATATAATTATTATATAAAAAATATAGTTTAGTATATATTTTATTAACTTACTTAGAAAAATTTAAGTTTATTAAAAAGGTTTTTTAAATAATTTAATTTTAAAGTTAAGTTTTAAATATCTTAAAATTTATATATTTATAAACTAATTAAATTACTTAATTACTAATAAAAGTCATAAAATTTTTTAGTAAATTATAAAAATTATAATAATTAAAGTTATTCTTCATGATAAATTTTATAATATTATAATATTATATATATTTATAAAAAAAATTTTTTTAAAATTTTAATTTTTCATAAAAATAAATCAAAAATAAATTTATAGTAAATAAGCAGGCAAATTTGTCTGTAAAATCTTATATTTTAAGAGATAATATAAATACTTATTTTATTTTATATACTTAAAGCTTTTATAAATCAAATTAAGTTAAATTATAAGTAAAAAAAACATTAATTTTTAAAGTATTTTTATAGCTAAATTTATATTTAAAATGAAAATTATTAATTATATAAGTTAAAATTTAAATTTATATAAATTATTTAAAGCTTTAAATATATCTATTATATAAAAAAAATTGGTAATTAATATTATTATACAATATTATTAAAATATAGTTTAAAATATTAAAACTTAATATAAATTTAATATAAATATTTTAAAATACTTAAAATAAAAGATATATTATATTTAAATTATTAATATAATCTTATTAGGATAGATTATATGAATAATAATTATTTATTTAATTTTTTTAGAAAATTTTTATTTAATGCATTGTGCATTTGATATATTTATATATAATGTAATGTATATATAACATTTGACCAATAATATGTAATACCTAATCTATAGATGCCTGCCGAAACCTCCTCAAAATAATTTCGTCATATCCTTTTCTATGTATTTAATATAATTTCGACAGTTTTGGCTTTCGTCGTATCGAAAGGGTTTCATCGTATCCCTTATTATGATTTTAATTTAGTTTTGTCTAAGTTTCGACTGTTATTAAGGGGTTTCGTCCCTCATCATTAACCTAATCTTAACTAGTTTTAACTAATCCTAATCTTAATCCTAATAAATAAGATTTTACCACTAAAAAAAAACTAATTTCCCTGAATAAAAAGTAAAAATAGAAACTTGAGAGATATAATATGATATGACAAATATTTTATTATAATCACATGCCTGAAGGTATATCAAATACATAGGTACACTGTTTAAATTTTCTTTTTTAATATATCTTTAATAATAAAATTAAAATAATATTATGATTATAAAATTTAATATGTAATTTATGGTTAAAAAGAAAACCAATTCTTTTTTATATCTAAAAAAATGGTTTAACAAAATTAATAATAATACAGTTTCATTAAGAAGTTTTTTATAAATTAGCTTAAAAATATTTTTCTTAAATACTAATATCTTTAATCATATTAAGGTTATATAAATAAAGAAATCATAATTGAGTATAATATAACTATATAATTATTAGGTGTGATTGCATATTAAATTTAATTTCCAAATGAAATTACTATTAATCAGGTATACTAAAATCATAAGGTTTGCTATGAAATGCTATAAAACATTAATTATTAAGGTAAATTATATTATAATTATGTTCGAATAATTCTTGAAAAAAAAATAATTTACCTCCTTGTTCGCCTATTAAAAAGAAAATTAATATTTTTAATTTAAGTATTAAAATAATGAAATTTTATATGATTACTGTAATATAACTTACCTTCACACGCGTTTATTGGCTCTGGTAAGTTTTCAAATTGATAAAATTTACTTAAGTTAGAACTTGAACTTTGAGAAATTTTCGACGGAACGTTACATTCTAGAGTATTAAATTCATTTATATCATTATCAGTATAAAAATTTCTCCATAATTGTTTAATTTCGTTACGAAGAGTATATAAATTAGGTCTGTTTAATGGATTGGCATCCCAACATTGTCTCATTAATCTTTCATATTCGGAAGGAATTCCTGATACGATTTCAGGTCTCATACCATTAATTATTCTCTCAACAAGATCATAATGCCAATGCTATAAATATCAGATGCCTTGGTGGTTCCTTTCCCGACTATAACCTCGGGCGCTATGTAGGGAAGATTGTCGTATATACTATTTAATGGTTTATCTGCTGGTCCACAGAATCCAAAATCACTTATATACCAAGTATTATTATATTGTAAATATAAAATGTTTCCTGAATGTAAATCTCGATGAATTTCATTATTTTCATGAATCGTATAGAGTGCGTCAATCATATTATAAGCTATTTGAATTCTATTTTTCCGTCCAAGTCGTTTATGATTTTGTTGTAAATATGTTTTTAAATCTGTATCCATTGGATGCATTACAAGCATGTAGTTTCCATCTGATGTATCTTGGGTTAAACCATAACACTTAACAAATCCTGGCCATTTATTAGTTAAATTTAAATGTGAACTTGCCTAACAAAAATGTTTTTTTTTTAAAAAAAAAAAAAAATAAAGGATTTTTTTTTGTTAACGAATCGATAAATTTCTAATAAATTTAAGAAAATATACCTCTTCAAACCAATTCCTGTTAGCACTTTTAGCATTCTCTAACTTTTTGAGTATTACTTTATGCATTCCTAATCTTTTTAATCGTCGTTCTTTAGAATCCCATTCAGAATATGAACCATCAACCCAATCAGCAGAATAAATTTCAGAGCATCCACCCCTAGTCAAAAACTTAACATTTTGTAACTTATTATATGGTATCCATTCAAGTATTTTTCTCGGTCGAAGAAATTCTATTTGACATCGTTGAATTAACTTATCAATATCATTATTTCCTGACGTCCAGCTTGAAAAATTGATTTTTAAATAGTTTCGAATACAATTGTCACAATATAAAGTGGCCAAACATTCTTGTCGGCATTCTTCACAAAACCTTTTTGTGCCTTCATTATAAAGAATTTTATTATGATTATAACTTTTAGTTAATATTACTATCGCCATTGATTTTTCATCTATCGAAAGAGATTCATCAAGAAGAATCGTTTGTTTTTTAAATTCATGTTGTTTGGTTAAGTCATTGTGAATATCACTATCTAATAACGCATTGGCCCTATCAAGTGCAGCGTTAATTAATTCTTTTCTAATAGAAGCCATCATAAAAATTTTGAAATAAAAAAAAAAAGTGATAACTAATCACCGTAGATCATCATTTTATTTTTATACAGCATTAATGATGATTATATGTTAAGCCAATACTAACGATACTAATAAATCATGGGTTTTGATTTTTGCGGCGTAGTAAGACCAATATATAATAATTTATATAATAATTCTTCTTATGAAAACGTTACTTGTAAGTCCCTCGGGGTGTTTAATTCTAATGAACCAGTCTTGTTGCGCCACGAAATGTGAGGATTGCAGATTTTTTCACTATTTCAAATTTTGACGTGTTCATTGCATTACTGTCAGAATAAATTATATAAATTTTAATGCAGTAATAATTTGGGCCAAATTTATTATGTAATCCAAGCATGCCCAAGAATGTCGTCTTTCATTTTTTTTTTCTTTAACGGAATGGATCATTTTTACACAAGTAAGATTTCTTGCAACTATATATATATATATGATCTACTCATAAAAACTTCAGAATCATTTTTTAAAAATAATTTATTTATTATTCTTTTTTTCATTTTTTGGGGGGAACAATGTAAAATTTATCTATTTACATAATCGGATTTAGTTGCAATAAAAAATAAAAAATAAAAATCGAAGACGAAATTTTAGAAACTTTAAAAAAAAAAAAAAAAATTGGCAAATGGGATGGGAGATATCAAAAAAAAAGGATTATTATATAAAAAAAAGGATTTTACAAAAATTATTAGAATGTATCGGGGCTCCAGCGGGAATTGAACCCGCGGCCTCTCGCACCCAAAGCGAGAATCATACCACTAGACCATAGAGCCATATCTTAGTTTAAGGATTTATTTATTATAAAATATTTATTAGTTTCTTTGATGCGTGTTACATATATACAACACGCACATATGTTTGGCAAACAAAAAAGTGAATTCTTTAAAAATAATGTTTGTTATTCGTAATACTTCAGACGTGGATGAAATATGTCGGACTTTTTGCTTAGCATATTGATACTTTACACGTTCTTATCCAAATTTAAAATTTTCAAAAGTTTTTTTGGTATTTGTAATGTATTATGATTATGATGTACACGTGTAGCGGTTTCAAAAAAAAAAGTACTTCACATTTGTGGAACTGTTTTATAATTTTCTGCAGGACTGATTTCCTTACAAGGAAAATTTTAATTCCAAAAGAAAGGTTGATCATTCGAAAAGACAAAATTAACTAATCGAAAGGGTTCTACTTTATAAGCTTGCAAACACTTGTAAATTTAGCTGTGAATAATATACCATATTAACATCAATTAAGAAGCTTTAAAATAACTATATTTAAAAATATAAATGCATAAACCTATATATTAGTACGATACCGAAAGAATATAATAAGCCAGTAATACATAAGTAATTACTAATCACTAATTTTCGCATAATCCCATGTAATTTGACGTTATTACCTTTTTTTTTTTTAAAAAAAAACCTAATTGAAAATCGTTCAGAATTCTTTACATTCAATCTTACATGATTTACCATTTCGTTTTTATCAATACAACAATAAATACAATTAGAAGGTTATTTAAATGTAAAAAATCAAAAAGTATATCCAAACCCACAGAAATAATAAAAAAAAAATAATATCTCAGCGTGAACGTGCCAAAAAACAATGTTAAAACTAAATTTTAGTTGCTTGGTTATGGTCGGAATACTGCTGGAAAAGATCAAATGAACCTTTAAATCATACGTGCATTAATAAGGTGTGGTAGTATAATGATATGGTATTGATTTTAGATTTTTTAGATTGCGATTGTCTTTTATAATTTTGTTAATAAATAAATACATTTTTGCATGACGATATTTACTAAAGAATAAAATATATGATGTGCAGCTTATACAATTTATTGTATAAATTCGTTTATATTTTAAAAAAAATTTATTTATTTTTTTTTTTTATTTTTTTTTTTTTTAAAAAAAAAAAAATTTTAATCATGTATCCAGAATGTCAACTCAAAAATTTAATCTAAATCAATTTAAAACAAAAGAATATAAAATTCACCAAAAAATAGTAGACATTATGACCATTTCCTACTCCAAATTTATCCTTTCTCTTGGTATTAATTTAATAATAATATCATTCTTTGCCATCACAACAAATCTTTCTTCCTTTACAACATCTTCCAATTTCATAGCCAATTCCACATTAAATTTTTGCATAATTAAGCAAATCATCATCTTAACATCAACCATAGCAATTTTTTCTGCAGGACATATTCTTGCTCCGAAACCAAAAGGACAATAGGCGTTTGGCGTAAAATCTTTAATTTTATTATGTGAGAAACGTGTTGGATCAAATTTTTCGGGTTCTGAAAAAAATTCGGGATTTTCATGAAACAAAGGAATTGGATAAATAAGTGTTGTGTTGGCTGGTATTTTAAAGCCCTTGGATTCTACAAGAGTTGGAAGTATGGTTTCGGATTTTAGTAATCTAGCGCAGAAAGCTGCTGGCGGATGAACTCTTAGAGATTCCTTGACAACTTGAGTTAAATATTCCATCTTGGAAAGATCTATTGAAGGTAATCTCATTAGATTTAGGATCACGGTTTGTAGTAAATGTATTTACGGTTTAATTGTACTAAAATTTATTCATACCATCAAGAGTAGGTAAGCGACCTTCTAATGTTTTGTCAATTTCTTCTTGGAGTTTTGTTTGAACATTATGATTTTGTGTTAAGGACAAAATAGTATAAGGAATTGCAACACCAGTTGTATGATATCCGGCCATTATATAACCGGTAATAATAGATGTAATCTATCATTAATAAACGCGATTATTAATATTCAAAATAAATTCTTTCCAACGTTAGATGTAGGAAATAAAATGAACATGCCAATTTATCAGTATATGGTTTCTTTGTTTCGGGATCATTATTGGACACTAGGATATCAAGTAAATCTTTCAATCCGGTTTCCTCTTCATTTGTTTCTACAGCTTTCTTTCTTCTCTGGTCAATCAAGTTGCATGACAAACTTTTCAAAATCTCGAGAGACTGTTGGAATTCTTCTTCGCGTGGAATATTCAATATACCAAATTGTTTATCATATAAACCACTTAATACGATGTCGTAGGACTTTTTATAGGCGTTTACATCAAGATCTTCCGGTCTATCCGTGCTAAAAAATTTATAAACAAATTAAAGTTAACTTGTCTTTTAGTAAAATAAACGCGATAATATATGTAAACATACCTGATAACAGCACTAAGAGTAGCTCTCAGAGAAAATTCAAGACCTTCTTCTTGCATCTTAAAAACATGATCTTTATTGTTCTTCACGAGTTTTTCCCATTTTTGAATCAATTCGATTCCAATATCTCTAATATTTTTATACTTTGCAACAATAACTTTTACAAAGGAATTATAATCAATATAATTGTTCCAGGATTTAAATTCATTGTTTTATTCCTCGTGAGGGATAAATTACCTTCACGTCCTAATGAAAGTCCAATTAATTTCCTAAATCTAGCAGCTCTCCCGGCCTCAAAAATTTGTAAATTATCTTCCCCAAGAAAAGGTTCCAAGAATTTAAACAAATAAATAGGGCGATCACCAACTGGTAAAGTAGCTTTTATGATCATAGGATCGATAACTGAAATAGTATTTGGATAGGGTAACTTTGATGAGACGCAAACACCTTGATCAGCATGAAGTTTACGAATATATGGAATAAATCCTCCATAAGAAGAAATATCAATATTTTCATTTTTATCAGTAGATGGGTCCGCTTCAGAAGTGTTGACGGCAGTAGTTCTTTCGATAATAATAGTTTTTTTTGGAACCACACTCGAACGATTCAAACGGGAGGCACGTTTTCTATACAGATAAAGAGTAGGTACGACGAGACATACTGCTGTTACAATCAAAATCTTTGTGAAATCAAAGTGATTTAAAAAAGTTAAACCGTAATCTTCGAAAATTTGGTTAAAATCAATCATTTTGTCTTGATTCAATGAAAGCGTGCGAAAAAAAAAAAGAAAAGAAATTCCCTAGCCTAAATATACAAAATGAGGATCGACAATTTATTTAAATTCCATGAATTTTCCATGGGTTTATTTTGTATTTTTTTTTTTTTTTTACACGGACAAAGGAATTAGATATTTTCTCTTGAGATAGAAAAGGTTAAGTCATATTAAAATTTTGCATTTACGTAGTAAATTTTTTTTTTACCGTAGTAATTTTAACTCTAAAAAAACTAATAATAACGCGTATGACTTAGTAAAAATGAATGGAAATATTTCTTACTAGATTAAAATTTTGTATCAATCAAATAATGAAATATGAAGCCATAGCATATATGGTGTATTCTCTCTATATTTTTTATATGGTGTAGCTTATTTTTAATAATCATCAAAAAATGCAAAGAATATTTACTCTATTGGTTAGACCTTTTTAATAGATTAACATTAATTTTGAGTTTTTAAGTTATTAAAAGACGAAATACATATATTTGTTTTCTTCTTACAGAAATCTATTATTATGTATGTCAAATAATTCAATCAAAAAAAAAATTAAAACAAAAAAAAGAAAAAATACTGATTAAACATTATTTAAAATAAAAGAAAATTGCAAAATTCCATTTATTATTTTTTTATCATAATATTCGCATTATGGAAATCCGATTTATTTTGTTAAATTAAATTTGTAAGGATTAATTAATAACAGTCATGGGATATGTCCCTATTACAGGGGTTCAAATGTTATTCATATGGTAATTAGATGTCGATCACTTTATTTTTATATGGAAAATTTTGCTTTTACAAAAGTTTCTCTCCTATGATAACCTTATATTTTAGAAAATTTTTATTTTAAACCAAATAATACCAATATTCTTTTTTAATAATATACTAACACTTAACCCTAACTAATACTAAATAACTCTAAATAATCTAATTAATCCTAATTCTAACTCTAATTTGTCAAATAAATATATGTAATAAACAAGATTTTATCATTCAAAAAAATTAAGTTTTTTAAATAAATAATAAAATGGAAACTTAAGAATTGTGATATAATGTAACAAATATTTTAATATTAAATAATTTATATAATATAAAGAGATAGTTATTGATATTTTCTGATATAATATTTTTTTACTTTTTAAATATAATTTAAAAATAAATAATAAATTAATTTATATCTTTAAATTTTAAATTTTAAGAAATTAAAAAAATTAAAAATAGTTAAGATAATTGAAAATATTAACTATTAAAAGACCCAAAAATATATATATAAAGATAAGATTAAATAATATTTAACCATTATAGAGATGTTAGATAAGATAAGATTTTGATTTGCATATTTTTTAAAACTTTTTTGTTATAGTTAGGTTATCAGTTTACATATTTTTATGCAAATTTTTACTAAGTTTGCATATTTTAGTCTAAATTTAGTAGTCTGATATATATATTAAATAATTACAAGGTAGTAATTAATTATAAGATGGTAAATAATTACAGAATGGTAAGTAATTAGTAAATTTTAGATTATATATAAAATGATATGAAAATTTTTAATTTGATAATTAATTATAGTTACATAATTAGTTATAGTTATATAATTAATATCATTAAAAATTAATTTTTCAACATTTTTTTTAACAAAAAAAATACTTTTATTTTATTTAATATAAACTATAAAAAACAATTTTATTTATTTTTGTAGATTTTAATTTTTATATATATTTAATATATTTTTTTATAAATATTAATACAGAAATTTTATGATGAAAATTAAATACTTTAGTCAAAGTCAATCACTTTTCATCTCTAAATAAAAGTTTTTTAGCAAAGAGATTGATATTCCTGGATTATGCTGCAAGGTATGAGTTCTTATTATAGGTTATAATATAATAGATTCTAGTTCAGTACCTGCCAAGTACAGATTGCAATATTAATTTACTGCAGGATTTATCAGTTCAATTTTGGAAATGAATTTTATAAGATGCATATAAACTATATATGTTAAAGATTACGAACTTGTAATTATATTTATCTTTTGTAATTATTAAAATTTTCTAAATAATATAATCTATTAAAAATACAAAAAATTTTGCAAATCTAAAGATATAAATGCCATATTTATATTAATTAAATTTAGAATTAGCTTTATATACTATTATATTTATAATCAGTATTTATACTTCTTATTACAAAATATTCTATATTATAGTATCTCTCATTTATAGTATTTTACTATTTAAAATACTTGTATTTCATAAAATATCTACAGGTATTATTCAATTTTTAAATCAAGTATTTTATAAAATACTTAAAGTATTTTATGTAATATTAGATGATAATTGAGTTATTAGTGTAATAGATATGCTAATAGCATTGTGAAATAACTTTAATATTATTTTTATTTATTTAATTTCTTAAATAAAATTATAAGTTATAATAATAATTTAAAAATCAATAATTTGATTATATCAATTCAGATTCAGAATAGTTGTCAAATTTTTTAAAGCACATTTTTTTCTTATATATTTTTTTTATATATTTTTTTACATATCACTTACTTTATTTTTAATAAATAATTTTTAATGACTTTAATAAATTTCTGATTAAAAATGTCACAATAAATAATAAAATTTTCACATCTATTGATTTAACTAAAACTATTCTCTTATTTACATTACAATCTAATTTATTATATACTTTTTTTAGATATAGTCTTCACAATCATAATAATAATAAAAAAATTACAATATACTAAAATAAAAAAATCAAAATTCTGATCATTTAAAAAAAATTTAACTTTTAAATCATTTTATTAAATAAAATGATCTTAGTTAGAATATTAAATTATTAACAATAAAAATTTTATATTTTATACTATTTGTTAAAAAGCAAAAGATAATAGTTTATAGATAACATTAAGATATAAAACTATAAAATTAAATTTTTTAAAAGACATAAAAATTCAATTGAACACAAAAATTCTTTAAAAATTTTTAGTATAAATTAAACTAGTACTAAAGAAGGTAGAAATTAAATATTAAAAATAAACATAAATTGTATAATTACTCAAATATATAATATTTGCTTTCTTATTTTACAAATATTGCTATTAATATTTATCTAATTTAGCTAATTTAGTTAATTATTAAAAAGAATATCCTACTTCTATAATTAGTAATATTCCTTTATAAGTACTTTAATTATTAATTTTATCACAATTTAATTAATAAAAAATATTTAGATCTAATTATATAACATATACAAATAAAGTTAGTAAATATAAATTTTTAATATGTCTAATTGAAGAAGCAGTAATTAATAAAATAAAATCATTATTATATTGGAGTTTATTAGTAGATAAAAGTAATACAGTATTAATAGGCAAAAAAATATTAGCTTTAGTTTCAAAATATATAGTTAATAATATTTCAATTTTACGTTATTTAAGAATTACTACAATATCAGATACTTCTGCAGAATCATTACTAAAATAATTAATTCATTTATTTTACAAAAATATTATTTGCAAATAAATTATATTATTTAAAAAGTAATAAAATATTAAATATGACAGATTTATATTTAATTAATAATTTATAATATATTAATTAGTTATTAATTATTTATAAGAATTAATTATTAATTTATAATACAGTGGCGAGCAAAAGAAACGTAACTATGTAATACAAAATTTTATCAATCATTTAATTTCACGTGATCTTATGCTATAATCATAAGTAATATCTTGTTTAAAAGCTCTGAACTAGAGCTACTTAAATATATAAACTTTATATTACTTTAAATAAAATATTTCAAAGTTATTTTAATTTAAAAAAAAAGTTTGATTTATAAATTTTAACAATTTTATTATAAGTCTAATCTTATTCTTTATTATTTGAAATTTTTAAAATTTTTTAAAAAAATTTAAAAAATTACATTTATAAATTAAATTTTAGCTATTTTTTAATATAAATTTAAATATTTTTTAAAAAAAATTTCAAAAAAATTATAATTAATTTAAAAAATTATTAAATTTCAAAAAAAAATACCTTTATTTATTTGATAAAAATTTAAAAGCTTACTTAATATTACCATCTAGTATATCTACCTTTTTGTTTATATATATCTTGAATTCTTTAAGGTATTGTTTAAATTAATTTGATATAAACATCAATTTCAATTTCATTCTAAACCATCTTTATTTTTTCCCATAAATATTCTTTATTTCTTATCAGTTTATCTGAGCGTCGTAATCTTCTATCTAGTTCATTTCACATATGTTTAATAGGATTTAGGTTAGATGATTGTGCTGACCAATCTAATATAGTGACATTATTTCTTTCAAACCAATCTTTTGTTATATAAGCCTTATGTTTCAGATTGTTATCATGTTGAAAGATGATATCGTTAACATCATAATCATAAGATTTAAGAGTTTGTAATAAATTCTCTTCTAATATTTGATAATAAAGAGCGGCATCCATTTCACCATCAATTTTACATAAATAACTAATTTCG
This sequence comes from Funneliformis caledonium, assembly GCA_910591825.1. Classification (NCBI taxonomy): domain Eukaryota; kingdom Fungi; phylum Glomeromycota; class Glomeromycetes; order Glomerales; family Glomeraceae; genus Funneliformis; species Funneliformis caledonium. Next base: position 27,984 of record CAJVPQ010000186.1, read on the forward strand.
TGAGCTGTAAAATATTCCCATACAAAAATTCCTCTACCTTCAAACTTTACTATTCCTTTTACATATTGATCTTTCAAGAGTTTCCCTTTTTTTTCCAACAATATTCTCTTTCATCTGAACTAAATAAATTAAACTTACTTTCATCTGACCATATTACTTTACACTAATCATCAAAATTCCAAGTTTTATAATTTTTTGCAAATTCTAAACATGCTTTTTTATGTTAAAATAATAACAATAATTTTTTTCTTTAACTGCTGATTTTAAACTATTATTTTTAAATACTCATCGTATTGTTGTAAAAAAAACCTCAAGTTTATAATCCTGTTTCATTTTTTTTAAACTTGAACTGTGGTTGAACTCTCTTCACTAATAATATAATGGACAGCTCGATGCTCTTCTTGATTATTAGAATAGGAGGATGATCAGATTTTAGTAAATCTTTTGTACTTATTTTTTATATTTATTATAAAAGCGTAATATAGTACTACTACTAACTTTATATTATAATGCAAATTCAGTTTGCCATAAACTGCTTCATCTAACAAAGTGTAAATATGAATTCTTTGCTTTTTAGTAAAACGAACCATAATGTTAAAGTTAGAAAATATGACATTTTAGACATTTTAGACATTTTATTTTAAAAAATTTAAGAAAAAAATTTTTTTTGTTGAAATTAAATATAAAAAAGGAAATTGCATGACCTATTATATATAAAATTAATCAACAATAATTTGTATTATATAATTGTGTTTCTTTTGCTTGTCACTATATATTAATTAGTTATTAATTATTTATAGAAGTTAGAAATAGATTAGCTATTTTATTAAAAAAAAGAAATCCTTTCTTGTTTTTAAATTATTGTATTACACATCAGTTATATTTAACAATTAAAGATATTATAAAAAAAGTTTTTTATTTAATAGTTATAAGAAATTATTAAATCTTTTTACACTTTTTTTTTAATTCTTATAAATTAATATATAAATTAAAATCAATACAAGAAAATAGTAAAAATTCTGATTTAGCAATTTAAATATTGTTAATATAAGATAAGCAATATTTATTAATAATTTCTATCAAATTATTAATAATATTCATTTGACATTAATTCAACAAAAAGAAATATATTCAATAGCTAATTTTTTACATCAAATACTTATAACAAAATTTTATATTTTTACAAAATATTTGGCTGATATTTTTCAACTTTAAGATCTATGATTTTAGTTTTTCAATCAAATTATATATCTTTAGTGAAATATGTTAATAATTATTAATAACAATTGAATTTATAATATCAGATTTTATTAGAAGTGAAAATTCTTTATCAAATTATGGTATTTATTTAGTTAATTATATTAATAAATATAATTTATTAGGTAATAATTTATTGGATAAGTTAATTTATTTTTAATTTTAATAATTATATAATATAATAATTTATTTTTTTTATTTTATACTTTTATAGTTACTATTAATCAATTTACATAAGCAATTATTAAAAGTTTAAGAATTAGATTTTCAGATTCTGCTTTATATACTACCCTATAATAAATTACCAGATTTTATAAATTTTACTTAGTAATATATAGTAAATTAAAGATCTTTAGATATATAAAAGTTTATGAATTTTTAATAAAATTCACTTCAAATTTTTTTATTTAATAACCAATTAATTATAATTTTAAAAATATAATTCAAAAATATTCTATTTATAAAATACTGAAAAATACTCATTTATAAAGTAATAAATAATATAATTTTATATATAAAAATGCAAAAAAAAATATATATATAAAAATTGTTGCTTATACATTAATGAGAAATTTTTCATGTTCTAAATAAATTTTTCTTTTTTCATTTTAATATTTAAAAACTATAATTGATTAGTTATCAAATAAAAAAAATCAAATGATTTTTATTGAAAATTTATAAACTTTTATGTAATCTGAAGATCTTCAATTTTACTATATATTACTAAATAAAATTTATAAAATCTGATAATTTATTGTAAGGTAGTATATTATTCAATAAGAATTTTAAATCTAAGTGAAGCTTCTAATAATCGTGATAGATTAAATACTTATGAAAAAAATGAATCAAAACTTTAATAGAATTTTATGAAAAAGCTAAAAAAAAATGAAAGTAATACTATATGTAAAGCTGTATTAGATGAAAATACTCTAATTAGAAAATAAAGAATAGCTTGTGATATTATTTGTGATTACAAAGATTTCAATTTATTGAAGCATAATATCATATTTTTAATAATAATATTAATTTTCATAATCAATTTTCTAACTTTTTGAATTAGCTTTAATAATTCCATTATTAAATAATATTATTGAATATGTATTTTATAATTACTAGCTAATTCATTTTTGTAATAATTAACATATTGTGCACATATTATTTCTAGAAAAAATTTGTGCATATTAAATTATTTTGTGCACATATGATGTCATAAAAATGTGCACGTTTTGCACATGATTTTTGGTTTAGATTTTACACATAAAAGTTAGTCTCTAATCAAAAAACGAATTATTTGTGTCACAAACAAATTTATGGGTTGGTTCGGAAAAACTAGTGTAAATCCCGTGACCAATATATTATTTATTATTTGTACTGGCGACGATTCTCCTTTATCTCAAAAGACTTTAGTTTTCTCACAAATTTTTCACCAAGTCCTCTGTTAGTAATATAATTTTGTACAACTACGGTTTTTTAAATAAATATTTATATAACAGACAGAATTTATTATGTTCAAAATTAACTTCTATTTATGAATACAGGTTACTGGGTTCACGATAGAAAACATTCATTTTTTCGGTATGCATCCACACTTTTGATCGTTTATTATTGTAACTTATATTTAATTTATATTAATGGAAAAATTATAGTTATGGATAATCTGGATCATAAAGATGTTTCTGTGCAAATATCATTGCAAAATGCACTTCGAATAATTAAAAAGAGGGCAAGGCAAAATGAAGGTTCAAATGATCCAAGTCCTGAACGAAGGATTGCTGAAGTGGATCAGATATCGAAAGATAAATTAAAGGAAAAGAGGAGACGTGTAAGAAATAGAAAAAAGGAAAAAAAAAGATTACTCAAATTAAGCACCCAAGTTCCATTACCACATTTTCATCATCAACTTCCTCCAAACTTATTTCAATCTCTACCACATGAAAGGTTTGATTCAAGGCCACATGCTACTAGAAGCGATTATAGCGTTGATAGCAGAAATGATGAATATTTTGAACGAGAACCAAACTTTAGAGATCGTAGAAATGATGATTATTTTGAACGAGAACCAAACTTTAGAGATCGCAGAAATGATGATTATATTGTACGAGAACCAAACTTTAGAGATCGCAGAAATGATTACATTGTAAGAGAACCAACCTTTAGAGATCGTAGAAATGATGATTATATTTTACAAGAACCAAATGTCAGAGATCGCAGAGATGATGGTTATGTTGTACGAGAACCAAAATTTAGAGATCGCAGAAATGATGATTATATTGCAAGAGAACCAAAATTTAAAGGTCGCAGAAATGATGATTATAATGCAAGAGATCCAAACAGAGATCAACGGCTTTCAGTGACATCAGATATTAGTGTACAACAGATTATTACAACCTATGCTTCATCATCATATTTAGAGATGGCAAACGTTGCCTCTGTTAAATTGGAAAAGTCGTCACAAAAACTTCTGGTATTAGATTTGAATGGAACATTAGTGTTCAGGGATTACAAAAAGAGTATTGAAATACGTCCACATATGGAAAAATTCTTGCGATATATCTTCGAATCAAATAGCTTTATTGTAATGGTATGGTCATCAGCTCAACCCTATAATGTTCGTAAAATGGTTAATGCAGCATTTGGTCACTATGCAGAACGGTTGGCTGCAATATGGACGAGGAAAGAGTTTAATTTGTCCCTTGAAGATTATCAAAAAAAAGTCGAAACGATTAAAGATCTGGAAGTAGTATGGAAAGATTTTAACTGTAAAACATCAACCACTTCATCTCAAATTGTATGGGATCAAACCAACACAATTTTGATGGATGATTCCACCACGAAATCAAGATTACAACCTTTTAATGCCATTCATTTGCCTGAATTTGAAATTATGAGATATAAAAGTAGGAATGATAATGATCTGAGTAATGTTATCGAATATTTAATGAGGCTACATAAACAAAGTAATGTTAGTTCTTATATCAAAGAAAATCCTTACATCCCTTATGACAACAAAACTTCCATTGTTATTAAAAACGAGGACGGAAATAACAGTAGCTTTTTAAACTATGGCAAAAACAAGAAACAAAGAATGACATAGCGAATCGTGTACAAAATTTCTTTAATTCAAAGGTAAATTATTTATAAAATTTAAATCAATTACTTAATTATAATTATATTGGCTGACTTAAAAATATAAATAGACGGATATCATTCATCAGCGGGTAAAATGAATTTCTCTAAATGAAGTTATATAAATTTATGTATTCAGTATTAAAAACTTGAAGGTAGTTTGAGAATTGGGTTTCCTTTTTTTTTTTTTTTTATATAATGTTAAATCATTCTTACTATTAATAAATTTTGAGTTGTTAGTATATTCCTTCCATTCCTTTAAAGGAATATTTTTAGGTTGAAAGTGATTAGATATTATTCGCGTGTTTAATATCCTGCGAAAATACTTTCTTAAAAAATATATATATTACATGAACTGTGGACACTTGATATCTTAATATATTTTATAGTATTATTATTATTACTCACATACTTCAGATTTCTATTTTATCGGATCTTCTCGGGAGCGGATAGATTTGCTTAATTAATATATAGCAAAATTACAAATATACTAGGTGAGTGCAATTTTCTTGTAATTCATAATAGTTTAATAACAATTAAAAACTCAATCCAGACTTTTATTTCTTGTTGAGAACAATATTCAAGAAATCGCAAGACTAGATGAAAAATAGTCTTTTCTCGAAAACTGACTATTTTGAAGTTTTCTGTCTTCGCTGATCGTTATATCCATAAAGAATTAAAGTAACGAAGTATAATGGTTTATTTAATTTACATTATGAATGAAGCAGAAAACAAATGATAATTATTTAGAAAATTCCAAGAATTTCTATGATTTCGTTCTTTATTTCAAATATACCAAATATACTGATACAATTAAAAAGCTTTCCTCTGATTAAAAGTGTCCATTTATTATCACTTTTACCACTATGTATCATATGTATCATTCTACTTTAATTAAAATTTAAAAAGTTGTTCAACATATAAAATATGAAAGCTCAGTTACTTATAAGGTTTTCCTGATTTTTTTCTTAATTCTTTATGCTTTTGATGTTTTATTATTATATTCCTATACTTATACAATATTTGCAATCCAAAGGATATGTATTTTGACTTTTAATATATACAAAATAGTTTGGATTGCATTTATGTTTAAGTTAAACCTAAATGTTTTGCAAATCATCTAATGATAAAAAATAAATCTTAAAAAATTTTATTAAAAATCTGTAAAATTATCAAAACTTATAGATTCAGAAATCTAAAACAAATTTAAATAAATAATTTTACTTATATTAAAGATATTGAATTATTATTTTAAATACAAATATTTTATTTCTTTATTCTTTTTTATTTTATTTTTTTTTAGTAATTCTTAAAATATTAAAATTTCTATAATGCAAATTTATTTATAAATCATATAATCTAGATTTAATATAATATCATAATTTTAGATTATTTTATTATTAAATGCTATCAATTCTTTATATTGAATTTAAAATAATTGTATTACAAAATACATTTATTCAAATTTACTAATAATAAAATTAATAAATATATACTTTTTAGCTATATATTTTATCAATTTTTCTGTAATTTAATTTCTATATAATCTCAATATTATTTTCAAATTTTTTTATTATAAATAATTATAACTTTTATGTTTATCTTTTTATTACTTTGAATATTTTTAATAAATTTAATTTATAATGTAATTTTAAATTAAAAAATATATACAGTATATAAATACTTATTAATAAAAAAAAAAAGAAATTTTAAAAAATTTTTTAATTAATAATAATCTACATTTATTTTTTAAAAAATTATATTTAGTATAATGAATAAAAAAGGTTTTATAATTATGTTTTTATTAATTATAAAATAATATTATTTAAAAAAATTATTTATAGTAATCAGATTTTTTATCTAACAACTTATTAACTTATTTCTATGCTTTATTTTTAAAATAAATCACAAATTATCAATCAAATTAAAATCTAAATTATTAAATAGCTATTTTAATATTATTAAACACTTTTGCTTAAAAAGTTCTATTATTTTTTAGCTTTGTGTTTAAAGTTATTATTCTGTTAAAAAACCTAATGTCTTTCCATTATTATGTTAGTATTATTAAAATGATTTTTAATCAAAATTTTAAAAAGCATGATTCATAATACTAATAAAAGAAGATATCTAATTGAATTCTTTATTAAAAAATACTTTAAGTATTATTAATATACAATTTTAGCAAATTGCAACTATTAGACAAGGTGTTCAAATAGTGAATTTTAAAATTTAAGTAATATTTTAATATAATTTACTATATGATTTATGATTATATAATAATATATATATGATGATACTTAAAATATAATTATTCAATTGATTCAGTAATATAATAATATTTTTATTAATAATAAGACAATAATAAAATAAAAAATAAAAAAAATATAAAATTAAAAATAACTAAAATATAAAAATTAGGCTAAATACCTCTAAAAGAAAACTACTAATAAATATATATATAAAAGAAAACTAAAAGTTAAAACTAAAGTTAAAAAGAATTATCTATTTTATATGATTTTATCATTCTCTATTTATATTGAATTTATTATATAAATAGGTATAATAGGTATGTCATATATATCTAATACAGTCTCCAGTGAAAAGAATAGCAGAAACATATTTCGACGGTATGTATAAACTTTATTTTAATGTATTTTTTTTTTTTTATTATTTATAAGAACAATACTAACGACAACTTTTATATGATTAATTAATATTTAGTGTATCCTCCTTCAGCATTGATACATGCTTTAACCCAGCTTGGCATACTCTTGATGTACTGAAGTAACATGGCGTCATCAAGATCGTCCCATTCCTGCCGGATTGTATTAAGGAATACATCGCAGGTAATGTTT
>CAJVPQ010000187.1:0-35213 GCA_910591825.1 Funneliformis caledonium
TTTTTAGTAATAAATATTATTATTTTATGATTTTATTATGTGAATTTTTTTAAAATACATATATTTTTATAAATGCACACCATCCGTAAATGCACACATATGTTCGGTCCCAAGGGGTGCACTTAGAGAGAGTTGACTGTAATTATTAATTTTAAAAATTAAAAAAATACTATTAGATGTATTTTAATATAACAAAACTAATAAACTTTATTTCATTTTTTAAATATTATAAGTTTTCTAAAATGGTTTATAAACAATTTTATACTTGGATAAGAATTAAAGTTCAAGAAAATCAAAATTTGAAAGAATTGATTCAAACTTAACGACTGATTATTTTTAAAAACAAATGATTCTTAAGATTATTATATTAGCAATATATGATAATAAATGCTTTAAATAAAGCTTATTATTATGATTTTATAAATAACTAAATTCAAGCACAATAATTACAATTTAAACCTTTTGAAACTCTTTAGTATTATTTCTTCCTTATATATTATGCAATCATCTCTTTCTCATTTCTTTAGAATATATTTATTTCATAGGATAATAAAACATTATACCGCATATTGTTAAATAAACTTTTCTCTCTCTCGTTAATTGTTGATCATCTCTGTTACTCTATCAATCAATTTCTAAGATAAGGACCTTTACCTTGTGTTGGATATCTCGACATGGACTTAAAAAATACAAGACATCCTCCAACAATTTTTCAACCGAGACAAATATTGTTTCCTTTATTAATAAAAGAATTTGATTTGTTTAAACTTGATGTGATACAAATTAAAAATAGCAACGATATTAGTAAAAACGATTCTGATGAGGATCTTAAAAAAAAAAAAAAAAAAAAGTTTTTCTCCTTGGAAAAATTTTTATAAAGGTAAGAATTTTTTTAGGGTGGTATTATTTATTTTATGTTTCTATGATTTAAAAAAAAATTAGCATGTATTACCTAAGCGTTTTTTATAAACGAATGTTGAATACTCTTATTCTGAGAAAAACATAAACGCTAGAACTAATATTTGTTAAAACCGTATATTGAGAAAATAACTTACACGTGATTAAATTAATCGCAGATGCAAAAAATTTACGCTTTCGGTTATAATTCCTTTCGACAAACAAACCCGGAAAGCGATGATGATATTATAAGTACTCCGTGCGATATTACAGAGGGTATACAATGCGATAATATCATTTGGTCTAATATGAGTTCAACTTTGGGCAGAAATAACAAGTTAGTAAAAAATCTCATCAATTCTTAGTATTTTAATATCTTTCTTGGCTTACTCATAAAAGATCTAATTTATTTTTTAGTGAAGGAAAATTGATATATTGGGGTTTCAATGATACAGAAAGTAAAGTTGTACCACCCACTTCAATGATTAACTTTTCTGCGCAGAATCTGGTAAAATGTTTTGGGGATGATAATGGCATTCAGGGATATCTAGACGTAAATGGAAATCTTCATGGACGTGCTGAAAATATTTTTAAATTTTCTGCAAAGTGTGTTGACGTTGATCAAATGTGGACCGGGAATAATGTAATTGTCGTAACAGGTACATAATATGATATTAGGAAGTTACCTTTTTACTAAAAAAAAAAATCAAAAAAAAAAATACTATTTCAATCAAGAGGATGGAAAGTTATGGAAATTAAATTTAAAAAATAATGAAGAACCAAATGAAATAAGACTTTCTGATGAAAGCGATAATTTAAATACATTTTTCGTAAATGTTGTTTGTGGAGAGAACCATTGTTTGGCGTTAACTAAAGATGGAGAAGTGTATAGCTGGGGATCTGGAAGATTTGGACAGCTTGGACATGGAGAATTAACAGATTCATTAGAAAAACCCACGGTAATTGAATTTTTTCAGGGATTGCGAGTGAAAAAAATTTCTTGTGGAGGATGGCACTCAGCTGTAATTACTGGTACGTAGTATATCTATAGAATTATTTGCTTTTAACTTTTTTCTTCTGTGAAACTTCAACTTTTATACAATTACGAAGATTCGGATGATTTATACACTTTTGGATGGAATCACTTTGGGAGGTTGGGAATTTTCTTTGAAGAGAGTTCAACAGTGAATTGTGCTGAACCTTCGCTGGTTGAGTTCTTTGGAGAGGATAACGAGGAATTGAATGTATTGAAAGTGGCTTGTGGCAGCGCACATACTGTTGTTATTACTGGTAACGTAAAGGCGAAGGAATGGTATTAAAAATAAATATATTATGTAAATTATGATATAAATGACTTACATGTATTCGTTTTAATTCGAAATAGATGATTTTAGATTATGGAGTTGTGGATGGGGTATGTGACCTATATAAATAATCAGATATTAAATTTTTTATTTTTTTGGTTCAGGTGTAAATCTAATATATTTTTATAGGAAAGTATGGACAGCTGGGTCTAGGCGCTGATAAACTGAATGATAATTATAAATTCGTTCCAATAGATTCGACTGATTTAAGAGATAAAAAAGTTTTAAATTGTTCATGTGGTCGTTGGAATACTTTTCTTATTGTAGATTGATTGTTATTAAGCTAAACTTTGCTTATGTCGACTGTGACATCATATTCATCATCATATAGTATTATTTATAAGTATAGAGTTTATTTTGACTTAAATACTATTCATTGTCGATCTTAGCTTCCAGTTACTCGTTTTTCTCAAAACAAATAAAAACTACCAAGATTTTCTTTTATATTCCAAAAGATTCAGATATGGTTCTTCGTGGAGAAAGAGGTTGCTTTCCGCAATTCTGCGGACGTGGAAAAAGTCCTATTAATGATAGAAATAGAAATTCACAACAAACTTCTGAAAATAATGATCCTCAAACGAGTTCATCTGTCGTTACTGACACAACTACAATTAACAATCTTCATGAAGAAGTTGATATTATCGTTGAAGAACCTTCGGTTGCACCTCCTACACCATCATCATTAACATCAACAACTCCTGCATCTGTTGATCAACAACATCAGCCGGCACAACAATCGCGACGTATTATTATTAAACCTTTATGGGATATTGAAGATGAAATTGAACTTGTTAATTATGTTTGTGACAATTACGAATTATTGAGTAATAACAGAAAATTATTCTGGAAAGAATTTAGTAAAGAATGTAGACAAATTCTCCTTTATCCAAAATCTATCTATTCTTGTAAATCCAAATTTTATGCGCTTGTCGCTCATCATCAAAATGTTGATTTATATGATGCGATTGAAAGATATCTTGATCTGAAGGAAGGTTTTGTCTCTTCAAAACGTTTACCTATGTTACCATGTATAAAAGAAGAGGAGGAAGAAGAAGAGGAGGAATCTCTTTCAACTACTTCCACTAGTTTTGCAATTCATGAAGAAACTAGTTCGTTTTCTTTTCAAAAGAAATCTTTACGACCAGCTGCAGTAGCAGCTTCTTCAAATAAGCCTCTGGCCAATATCTTATTACCAAAAACTTCAGGTGAACTAACTCGATCTACTTCATCGCAAGCGGTGGTTCTTGCCAAAACTTCTTTGGAAACCAATAAGGTAGCAGATCCGAATCCAAGAGAAATATCCCTCTCAGTATCGCCACAACACAATATTAGGTCCGAAGACGATGATCGTAGATCAGGAACCACTTCTCCTACAAATAATTCATATCCACCTATTCAAGAAAGCGTGTTTGATATTTTACCAGCAGATATTTCTCAATCGGCTGTTTCCAATTATGATAATCATGCGGCATCATTGACAACTGTTCCTTCCACCTCTTATAATGATTTCACTTTTTATATAGAAAATATTCGCCAGCAAATCTTTGCCGCTCAAGATTATTTAATCAGGGAAAATTCTCGAGCTGAAGATCGTATTGATTCGTTTAACCAGTTTCATCATCTTTTCATCCAATTGGAAAATCAATTGCAGAAAATGATGATGAAAGAATTGTAGTTAAGAGGATTTGTTATTTTATTAGTACCCAACAAAAAAAAAATTCCTATTTTATTAGGATTTCGAATTATCATCAGCTTTATGGCGTTATCACAAGAATTATATTAAATATTTAGAACGATTTCGTGTAATAATGTGTAATAATGAAAACCTCAGTATTAAAGGTTAATTATCCTATAAATAATCTATATATTGTGCATCTGAAATTGTAAACTATCTATTTATATTTTTATGTACATACTCGTTTTTTATTACACATTCATTTTGGCTAATGAATTAAAGATTCGGTTAAACCTTTTGACGAATTCTTAATCTAGCTTCATCTTAAGAACTCCTAAACAATTTTGCGGCCAAACTCAAATTTTCTTAAGCTAGTTTTGCCCGAATAATTGGACTGAATTTTAATTATTAAAACTTTATCATTATTTTCGCTAATTCTTTAAAGGAGCATTATAGGTGTTTTCTTTAAAAAAAATTAAATAAAATAAGGAAAGTTAGATTTTAACTGAAAATTAAAATTAAATCAGTTGTTTCAATAGTTTTTACAAATAAAATAATATTAAATTTAGAAATATTTGAGTTTTATTTATAATAACCATCTTTTTTTGTATTGTTAATATTTAAATCCTACTTGTTAAATTTTACATTCATCATAATCATCCAATAATCTTTAATTAAATTAAGAATATGAGCTATATAACAATTATGCTCAAGTTGTAACATTAAAGAAAATAGTATTTCTATATAAACTTTTTTCATATATATTACATCATCACTAATATAAAAATAATATTTAAAAAAGAAATATATTGTAAAAATAATTAACTGGAAATAGTAATATAATTAATATTATCTAAAAAATCAGTTTTTACTAATTTATTTGATCTTAAAAACTAAATAAAATATTAATAATTTCTTTAATAGTAATAAAAATATACTAATTTTAAATTAAAAAATTTTAAGGTAAATAATAGTTAGTTAATTGATTTTATTTCAACAACTTTTATAAATTAATTATATTAAAAGAAAAAATAATAATAAATAATAGTATAAAAATATAATTTACCTTCTATTTTTTTAAAAAATTTAATAAATTTATTCATTTTTTCAAATAAAATATTGGTTTTTATAAAAGTTTTAGTCAAAACTAAATTAATATTTATTTTTTTATTATTTTTGAATAATTATTTTTATTAGATAAATAAGTATTATATTATTTTTATTCTGTGTGATATAAATTTAAAATGATTATCTATAGTATATTTTTAGTTTATTAATATTGTAATCATCAAAATTCAAATTTACAAATATATAATATTTTTAAATTTAATAGCTTTAATAAAAGTTATATCTGCTTAATATGTTTTTATTATTCACCATTAAGAGAATTTATTTTACAAATTAATTTTTATTTATTCAAAAATCTTTAATTAATTTACTTTTCTTTATATTATTATTTTCTTTATTTAAATTCTTTATTATTATTCTATCATATATTTCTGAATATAATCTTTTTTGTTATTTATTTTCTATAATTTGATAATTTTAATCTTCAAATATTTTTTTATTTTTTAATTATTATCCTTATTATTTTTTTTTTTATTATTTTTATTTTATGAAAAATAATTATTTATTAGTAATATATAAAAACATATTAATAAATACTATACTATTCTGAAATAAGCATTTTGTAATATATTTATTTTTGGTAATTTTTTAGTTATCACATATATTTTATTATATTATTTATTACATAATGTTTTTTTTTGGAATGGTATGATATACTATTTTAATATAGTTTCATTTTTTTATTATAAAATAGATATATTATTTACATAATAAAAATTACTATTCATATTTATATTAATTTAATATTAATTAATTTGTAGATTATTCATTTTTTTTCTTAATATTTCTAATTTTTATTTTTTTATTAATAATTTTTAATTCCTATTTCTTCTATTAATAATTCTTAATTCTATTCCTTTATTAATATTTTTTAATATTATTCATTGCTTCACTATTATTTTTTATCTTTACATTATATTTATTTTTAGATTTTATTAATATTTTTCCTTATTATTAATTCTAATTTTTATATTAATTTTTGTTTTTAATTCATTTTTCAATTCTAATTTTTATTTTCTTTCTTATTTTTTTTTTAATATTTTATATATTTATTTTTGATTCTTCTTTATCATTCTAAAGATCATTACCTATTTTTATTATATATTAATATAATATTATCATTCTCAATCTTTTTTTATTATTCTAAAGATTATCACATATTTTCATTATATATTAATATAATATTATTATTTTTATTTTAAAATATTTTTTTCTTTCTTATTTTTAATAATTATTCTTTTATTCTTTTTTATTTTTTATGCTTATATAATATTCTTTTTTTTTTTTCTTCTTTTCTATATATTTGCATTTTTTGCTTTATTATTTCTATTAATTTCCTTTTGAAAATACAAGTTATATAAGTATTTTATGTTCTTATTTTATTATTTTATATTTGAGCTTTATATAATCTTTATATATATTTATAAGTTATATTTTTTCTTCTTTTATTCCAAAAGTTTATTTATTAATTTTTTCTTTACAAACTTAATAATTTGTTCTTATGTCTTATGATCTACTAATTCCTATAATAAGTCTATATCATATAATTTATTCTTATTTTATTTTACATAATTCATATTTTATATATGATTTTAGTTAATTACTTATTTATTATCATATAATTTAACTTTATCTTGTATTATATAATTTACTTATATTTTATAATATACTTACATTTTTTATCATATAGATTGCCTTATATTTTGAGTTATGTAATTTACTATTGGTATTTTATGATTTTGGTTAATAATTTATCTATTATGATTTTTGCAAATTATTTTTTTATTATATCTTTTATTTAATTAATTATCTTTCAATTACTAGAAATATGATAATAAAAAGGTCAAAAACTTGTATAAACTGATAAATATCAAGAAAAATATTTCAACATTTCTTTTTTTAAATTTTCAAATAAATGGATAGACTGTTTTAAAAGCTATTATGATCTTTTAAATTATTAAAAAACAACAGTATTTTAATATCTACCAGAAGATTTACTTGAAAAATAGCAAAGTTTTTGAGTTTTATTCTTTATAGAAGAATATAATATGATTACCCACTTCAATTTATTAGAAATATAATTGAAATACTTGTAGCTTTTGATTTATCTAATTCATATACTTTAGAAAAATGCAGTTTTAATATTATTAATATTAAACTACTATACATGAAAGAAGCATATTTACAGTTGTTTTGAGTTGTATAGCTGATGGATCAAAATTGCCATTTATTGTTATTTTTAAATTAAAGAATATACCTAGAGAAATATTTCCTAGTGATATATTTGTAAGGGTAAATATAAAAGGATAGAATTAATAAAATAAAATGATGTAGTAGGTAAAAAATATCTGGTCTAAAAGAACTATTGACTCCTCTAATCCTAACTCACTACTTATTTTAGATTCTTTTAGTTGATATTATTAAACAAAAATTACATAAAAAAGCAACTAATATGATAGTAATTCCTAATAGATTAACATCTAAATTGTAATCTCTTGATGTATCAATTAACAAAAGCTTTAAATCTAATGTAAGTATTATTAATTAATTTTATTTATTTTTATATATATTATTATATAAATTAAAAGGATATTTAATTTAATAGATTCATGAATTTTATAATAAGTGGATGACAAATAAAATTTATAAGTTAACTTCATCTGAACATACTAAAAAATCTTTATATTTTTTGATATATTATTTATGGGTAAAAGATGCATAAGAAAAAATTGATACAAGTTTGATTTGTAGATTATTCAAATGTTATAGCATTTCAATTAAAACTGATAGTTTTGAAAATGACATAATTTTTGATTATGATAGTCTTATAATAGATAAAGAAAATAATAAATTAATTGAAAATAATAAATTTAAAGAGGAGGATTATAATAATTAAAATGAATTAATTTTGCTAATATTTAAATAAATAATAAAGTCTAAATAAAATTTTGTATTTGATAAATAAATATCATAATAATATCTTAATTACATGATTTATATAATTTTATAGTTATTTCTAATTAAAACTAAAACACCCCTATGTAAACTATCTGAGTTTTTATAAAATTTTAGCTCAAAATTTTAAGGAATATTTTATATAGAAAGAGTAGTTTAATCAGTGCTCTATAGTAGTTAAATCTAACTAAAAGTCAAATCTTAGTGAATATAATTTATAATACTAAATGGTAAACTTCTGAGTAAATATATAAGATAAGTTACAGTTACTAATAAGTAACTAGAATTTAGTTTAAAGTATTATGTAGAATTTCTCTTAAATAGTTCTATTATCATAATTAAGTTTCAAAACAATTTCAAAAAAAAAATTGTAAAATAGTATATCACATAACTTTATCAAAGAAAAAAAAATATTATAAAGAAATTATAATATTAAAAGATTAAGAGACTTTGTTCTTGATATTCTAAAATCCAATTTGCTAACTCATTTTTTAAATCTAAAAAAATGGTTATCTACCTTTGTATAACTTTAATAAATAAGGTATAGAGACTTTAAACTGGTCTTTTTTCTTCCTCTAATCACGAATTTAGTTTAGCTGTAAATTAAAATGTTTTGCATTAATACAAACACTATTTAAACTATTTAAAAAATGTAAAACTATTAACTTTTTACAAACTAACTAATTTCTTATTTTTTAAGAGTAAATCTATAACGTTTAGTACTTTTATTTACTTTAACTATTCTTAATAATAAAATATAATATAAAATGTGAAATACATTACAAAAAATAGAATATGATAATGCTAAAAAAATCATATATATTTATGATTTATATAATTTAATCAAATCACCCTCCTTTTTACAAAGTACCATCTGATTAAATCACTCAGGTATTTTGCAAATTCATGAGTGAATTTGTAAAATACCTGGGATGGTTTAGTTAGTGTTTTATGGTAACCTTTAAGATTACTATCAGAATTATATAAAGAGATCACTTTCAGCTATAAGAATTGTTATAATACTATTTTACTAATATTAATCAGAATCATTATAATCTTTACTCAATATCAGAATATTTATTATACATGATTAGAAAGACTTAAGATAAAATAACCTTACAAAGCTTATGTCTTAAAAATTACCATTCCTATATGGGTTGATTGCTAGGAAAATCAGGTTCCGGAAATTTTTTAGCAAAATTGAGATTATTATTGCATTTTAGTTTTTGATGTTATTAGATTAAAATGTATTAAACTCTTAATTTTAGTCAAAAATTTCTCAGAACCTGATTTTCCTAGAAACACTCCTATATAGAACTAAGAAAGATAGTTGATTGTTATATTTATATCATTAAATATACTAAAAAATTAAACCTGATCTTTATTCTTAATGATAGTTCAATTGGATAATGCAGTTATATAATATGATCTATTATTATCAAAACTATATATAAATGGTATATAATCTACTAATTATTAGTTAATCACTTTTTTACTTATATAAAAGTCTCTGAATTTGAAGATATAAGACAGTATCTATTACAGACTTATTAGTAATAACTAAGTTTCTGTTAATTTTTGACTTCATTTACATCTACTTAATATTTAGACATAATGAATTCAATTACAATAAAATTCTTATAAAAATTATATAGTTTTATGTCTCAGTTGAAGTTTAAGTCTATGGCTATTATAGTGTAATTTATATAGAAGTTTTAGTTATTACCAATTGAACTAAGAATATTGATCCTATTAATTTACAATTTCTTAATTTTACAATATGATATTTATAAAGTTATGCAAATTATTTTATTTAAAAAGATTTAGTTTAACAGATTTGACAGTTATAAAAATTTTTTTTATTAAATATTAATATTATAATAGTTATGATAACTGTTATACAAATTGCTTTTATTATACTCAAATATTTTCTGTATAAATCATGTGAAATTGATACATTTTATGTACATATTATATGTAAGCATAAACCTGAAAACTCTAGTTTAAGTAAATTAGTAAATTTATATAAATTTATTAAAGAATAATTTCATGTAAATATAAAAATTACATTAAATTATAAATTAGATTTCACATGCAGTTGATCAAACATACATTGTTGATCAGCTGATACGTTACATGAACCAACTCATTTCTATCCCATTATATCTTTTCTCACTTGTCAAGATGACAGATAATGATTGTGATTTTATGGATATTGACGATGAATACATTTTACAGGACATCACTTCGCAAATCGTAGAATTTCGTAAAGAGAACGCTTTAGATACATATTATGAGAGTTCTTTAACGGTGTGTACTTTCAAAAGAAATTTATTTTGACGCGTTTTTATAAGTATATCAAGAATTAACTCTGATAAAATTAGCTAGACACAAGAACCAATTATTGAACAAGGTCCTGGAAAACTCAAACACGTCTCTGTAGTAGTCGTTGATACAAACTTTTTGATATCCCACCTTGCTTTTTTGAAAACTCTCATTTATGTACACGCAAAAAAATACAAATTTCTTATCATTGTACCATGGATAGTTTTACAAGAGCTTGATGGTTTGAAGAGTTCTCGGTGGAAGAACGAAACCTCGTCAAGTCAACATGAAGTTGGGAATTTGGCACAAACTGCAATTAAATTTTTGCATAACTGTTTAGTTGACAAGGAGGAAGGACTACGCGGACAAAAAATTGATGAAAAAGTAGAATTTAATGAGGTAACGTAAACAAAAAAAAAAATGAATTTATTAAAGTATATTTCATTGAATCTGATTGATTTTTCGTATTAAAGAATAATGATGATAAAATATTGGATTGTTGTAGGTATGTTACCATTTTCATTTTAACTATGATTACTTTCTTTTATATTTAAATAAATAAATTATATAAATTATATATATATTTTAAAGATATTTTCAAATGACCACTCAGCGTCCTATAATACTATTGTCTAATGATAAAAATTTATGTGTAAAAGCAATGATTCATGGTTGGTGATACCTTTTTTTTATTTTTTTCATATTAATTCAAAGAAAATGTTATAATGTATACATTGAAATATTTTAGGTATAATAACGGCATCTTACCAGAGGTCGGAAGGACTTGATAATATTTTGAAGAAAATATTATCCAAGGAAAAGCTCAACACTGATTGTTTGTTAAATAATGGATGGGAACCTGTTTCTAAAGAGTCAAGCACTATAACAACGTTACATAATGACTATGATATAAAATTAGTGACCGAAAATTTTGATCAGGTAATTTATATAGTAATTTTTTACATATTTATTTTAGATGGATAGTATCTATTTTTTTCAATCCGGAAAATTTGTACATTAGGACGCTGATACAATGATGATGGATTATGACGAAATTCCACCAGATTCTTCATCCTCAATGCAAAATCAAGTATCCATGTATGAAGCTCAATTGCAGAATTCTTCTATGCCATCTGCGATGGTATCATGTTCGCCAATGCTGACACAAAGGTTGCATTATCCAGAGCATTCTTCTATTTACGATTCAATACATGCACCAAAGAACAAGAGTAGTAATTCGGTTTCATCTATCACAGCATATGAAACCATAACGTATTCTGCACAAAAAGATAATGGCCCGACTTCGTTTTCTCTTGACGATTCAATTCATTCACCAAAGAATATTAAAAGATCTACAAATAATAACAACAATCCTGAACTTATTTCACAAGGGGTCACCTCACAAGTCTTGAATGATAAATGTGATCAGAGGATAGAATCAATAGGAATATTAATGATGAATGAAGAGGCACCGTACTTTCCAGAAAGCGTATTATCAAGACAAATCGAATCATTTCAAGAATGTTTTGTGACAAAAATCATTGCTAATCTTAATAATTTACTTCCGCCTGCAATCTCGTTTCATTTTCAACAATGCTTTGGTGACGATTGGAATTTTGTTGTACCAGCCCAGCCTTGGTCTTTATTTACGATGTTGAAGTTCATGGACCGTTATTGGTTCACGGTATTCTCCGACGTTTTTCAAGGAATAAAGAGAATTCGTATTGAGACTATTTCAAATATGATTTCATTTATTTCTATTTGGGATAAATATGAACAAAATAGAAAAATGAATTTCAATATTAGAGACATAATGCAATTTCTAAAAAACTCGGAGATCATAATCAAGATGATATATGATGGCGTAAAATGGAATGACGAATTAACGATTGAAACAAAACGAGTTGCAAAAAATTGGTGGAGTGAATTTGAATCGTCACTCAACATAATTTCATAAAATGTAGTTATTTAATTGTCAAATATTAAAACATATTTGGTATAAATCATTACGTAAACATATAACACGTTGAATTATTCTTTACTGTTAATACTAATATGATTTCTAAAACATAAATCAAATAGAATGTCAAACATTGTTTTTTGTTGGAATATTTTAAATTTGTTCACATGACTATGCGAACTTTCACATTTATTTTGATTCAGGATTGGCGGATTGGCCATCCATTTTCAAATTCAGCATATTATCACGAGAATCAATTAAAGTATATTTATTTTGTGGCACTGTCATATCAGATGTCAAATGGAGATCTTTTGATTTTAAATTATATAAAATCTCTCAAGAATTATTGAGAACTGCCATAGTTTTTTCCTTTATTACAAAAACTACTATATTTACAAAAATTTACAAAAATGTGGAAAGCTTTCAATAGGAAGCGTATTGGTTATGCCGGTGTTTTATTAGCCACGGGAGCAGCCTCTTATCATTTTTATAATGAAACTACGCTTAAAAAACGTCGCTTACAACCATATAGACGACACCTTGCTACCTTTTCGCCAGATCTCTTCATGTCCGAAACGCATTCAGACGCGTTAAACACGGTTCAACTTGAGGCTTCATCAAATAAACCTCATACTTTATGGACTCCTCCTTCAAGAGGGGATTTGCTAAACATGCTCAAAGGACACAAGGATGAACCACCTTTTGATATTCTGATCATAGGTGGTGGAGCCACGGGATCAGGCGCGGCGCTTGATGCTGCTACAAGGGGATTAAAGGTTGCATTAGTGGAAAGAGACGACTTTGCAGCTGGAACTTCCTCTCGTTCTACAAAACTTGTTCACGGTGGTGTTCGGTATTTAGAGAAGGCCGTAAAAGAACTTGATTACGGACAATACAAACTTGTAAAAGAAGCACTTCATGAGCGTTACACATTTTTACAAATTGCACCATATCTAAGTTACCAATTGCCAATCATGTTGCCTATCTACAAGTATGACTTTCGCGATCTTTTTTTCAATTATTTTGATCGTTTAAATGAATTCACAATCAACATTGAATGTATAATGATATCGTTTATTAAGGTGGTGGCAAGTCCCCTATTTTTGGTTTGGTTCCAAGTTTTATGACAAGCTTGCTGGAAGAGAGGCTATTGAAAGTTCTTATTTTTTGACACGTGGTAAAGCGCTTGAGGCCTTTCCATGGTTGAATAAAAACAAACTAGTCGGTGCAATGGTTTATTATGACGGTTCGTAATATAAATAGCTCAATTACTCAAAGTAAGAAATTGATATTTTTCGCTACGGTGTCCCTGTTATCGGTAGATCATTGATGTCGCGTGCATTCATTCATTCATTCATTCAGGTCAGCATAATGATGCTCGTATGAATGTAGCGATTGCTTTAACAGCAATTTCACTTGGTGCTGTCGTTGTTAATCATGTGGAAGCAACAAGGTTGATAAAAAATGAAGACGGAAAGGTCAGCGGTGCATGTTTAAGGGATACTCTAACTGGAGAAGAATGGACGATAAACACAAAAGGTGTTATAAATGCTACTGGTGCATTTACAGGTAAAATAATCTCTTCTTGTTACTGTTGCTTGGATGAACGTGTAAAAACTTAATGGATTGTATTTGTTAAAAATTTTTTAATTTAATGAATCTTAGATAGCATTCGTTCGATGGACAATGTTAAAAATGATAATATTGTTGCTCCTTCGTCTGGAGTACATGTTATTTTACCAAATTATTATAGTCCTCGAAAAATGGGATTACTTGATCCGTCAACTTCTGATGGAAGAGTTATTTTCTTTTTACCTTGGGAAGGAAATACTATTGCAGGTACAACTGATTCACCAACAGAATTAACGTATGACCCGATGCCAAAAGAAGAAGAAATACAATGGATATTAGATGAAATTAGGCGATATTTAAGCCCGGGTATATTTAATTGTAAAAAAAGTGTTTTATATCATTGGTTTCTGTCTTGTTAAATTTATTTATTTTTTTTAATAATTGTAGATATAAAGGTTCGTCGAGGTGACGTATTGGCCGCATGGTCAGGTATAAGACCTTTGGTGCGTGATCCTTCTGCAAAAAACACTGCTGGGTTAGTGCGAAGTCACATTATTCACGTCAGTGATTCTAATTTAATCACTGTTGCTGGTGGTAAATGGACGACATATCGTGCTATGGCTAAGGATGCAATCGATAAAGCTATTGATGTGTTTGGTAAGCATGTTTCTTTTTCTCCTAAAGAATAAATAAAATAAATTTACTAATCTGATCAATCTGAACTCAATATTCGCTTATACGTCGTAAAGAATTGAAACCTATAAACGAATGTCTTACAGAAACGGCCAAGCTTATTGGCTCTCATGGATATTCAAAAACTATGTTCATTAAACTAATTCAACAATTCGGTTTGGAAACTGAAGTAAGTTATACCTTTTTCCGCATCGCAATACAATATTTTCTAATTAAATTTGGAATTATTTAGACTAAAAAATTATTGCTTTACACAGACCGCTCAACATTTAGCAAATAGTTATGGAGATCGTGCGTGGGCGGTCGCCGCACTATCAAAGCCTACAGGAAAACGATGGCCGGTATTTGGTCAACGTTTAAGTCCTTTCTATCCATATATCGAAGCTGAAGTACGTTATGCTGTTCGTCGAGAATATGCTTGTACTTTAGTGGTATGTAATTTTTATTCCTGTAATATTTTGATATTTAAGCTGTGTTATAAATCTCGGTTTATTTATTTTAATGTGGTTTATTCAGGATGTTATTGCGCGTCGCACAAGGTTAGCCTTTCTTAATGCTCAAGCAACCCTTGAATCTCTACCTTACATTATTGAAATAATGAGCGAAGAACTTGGGTGGACACCTGAAAAGCAAATTCAAGAATTCGATAAAGCCACCGAATTTTTGTTCACTATGGGGTTACCTCGTCCAAAAGAAAAGTTGACCATAAACAAAGTTCAAATTGAATCTGCTAAAAGTTCAGAGCATGAAGACATTTATTCCCGTTCACGATTTCAACCAGAAGAATTGGCTAGTTTCCAAAAAGTCTTTTCAGAATTGGATGTGTCAGGCGACGGGCGTATCAAGACGGCCAATATAGACAAGGCTTTAGCGTTTGTTGGATATTCTATACCTGGAAACGTGTTGAATTCTATTATGACCGATGCGAAATTGGATGAAAGTGATTCCATAGAATTTGAAGAATTTTTAGAGATCATGAGTGGTGTGAAAGATTTGAAAGAGTCACAATTTAAGAATGCATTGTTTGATCATCAACCTGACAAACACGAGCAAAAGAGAATTCCAATTGAAAGATCATCTGGTGGCGTTTAGATCTCCAAAGGAATCTTATAGAATTGTATTAGATGAAAGCATTTTCATTCATTTTCATTCATTCATTCATTATGATAATTTATAATATTTTTATTGGTTAAAAATCGATTAAAAGCGATCATTTGTATATTTAATAATTGACACCATTTCTTTTTTTTTACCTTACAAGGTTGTAATGACTTCATTGAATTTTGTTATTTGTGACGCAGCGTTCATAACGTCTATCATCTCCAAAAATGTAGCATTACTACTCTATTATGTCATTATGACATAATCAAAAATCTAACAAATAAAGGTTACATATATTTTTAACCGATTTTTGGCCTCCAGCCACGCTTGTGACAAGCCCAATTCTTTCGCGTCTTGGTCAATTTTATTATAGACTTTTTTTTGTTTTAAAAAATTTTTCTTTTAGTATGTGAAACCTTGAAGTTTAATATTTGTCCAAAAAGTATATGTGCAAAGGCTTTGTCGGTTCACTGTATATACACGACACCAGTTTTTTTTTTTTTGTATTTAAATAAATAAATTATTTCATGTAATTTAGATTTTCTAATAAAATAATTTGGTAGTATTTCCCGTAGGATATTATATCTCAAAAAGAATTATGGAGGCGGGTCCTCTTTCAGCAACTAATAATGATACATCAAATAATAATAGTTTTCAAATAGACAATGAACCTTATATCAATGGTGGTGGCCTCATATATGCAATATTAAGCTCGGTTTCTCTCTTTTGTATGATAATTCTTTCAATTATATACGGACGACTCGATTACAATCGTATATTTGTATATTTTTGTATATCCATGGTTTCACTCTATATACCCCACGTACTTGGAGCTTGGATTTATGGAGCAAACTTAGATCAAGCACCCCAAGTGATATGTTGGATTCAAGCGTTATGGATCAATGCATCAGGGATAGCTGCAGGAATCACAGTATTAATATATTCCTTTGAGATTTATAGGAGTTTGGTTTTACGCGTAACTGAAGGTGAATGGCTACGACGAAAATTTTATTTGGCCACGTTAATGATCATTCCAATATTAGTCGGTATTATTCCTCCAGTTTTAATTGCCGAGAGACCGAATGGAATTTTGCCAGGCCCGTATTTTTGTGTTCTCTATAAGCCAGAGGTGCCAATGATTTTTTTTAGGTAGGAACTTGATTTATTTATCTCATTGATTCGAATTTACTTAATAATGTTATTTATACATATATTTGCAGTATTCAAGGTTGGAACACTCTAACAAGTCTTTTTGGAATTTATTTTTCGATACGAACTGCCATCATGGTAGTAAAATTTATTTATATTCGAAAAGGTATTGTTAAACCAAAACCCTCCTCAATCGTAACTCGAACATCCCGTAATACTGGAGTTGAACCTAGTGCAACAATGGCATCACTTCCAAATTTTCATAATACGCGACAAATTGATGAGAACCCTCCCCTTTCCTCTAGAACTATTGCTTCTATACCAATTTTTGTATGTATACGGTTAGTGACATTTGGAGTTTTATATTGTGCCGTAACTATTTTAGTTTACGGAAGAAATTTAGTTTTAAGCATCAAAGAAACTCCTTATGATCCTAAAAAACCTTTTATGGAATATATAATTGCATCGTTGGGTATATTATTATTCATAGTTTTTGGAACTTCAATGGAAGCGATTCGAGCGTATTGGAAATTTGTTAAAATTATATTTAGTTGTCAATGTTTTAAACTGGGACGCGATGAAAGTTTTAGTGATTGGGAAATTCAGAAAGCCAAAAGAGAAGAAATGGAAAAGGCCAAAAATTCTAAACACAGTTCGCGACAAAGTGATAATCAAGAAATGACTTGATCTATTTTTTTATTTTATTTTATTTATTAATTCTTATAATATATTTTGTCTTATTTTATATATATATATATATATATATATATGTAATCATCTTTTTTGTTATTATCATAATTTTTTTTTTGATGTAAAAATTTTTTATTCAATAGATATCATACTTAATCACGTGATTAGTTACCTTAGCATGAAATAAAAATCAGTCGATAAGTTCAATTTTCGCTTCGAAATCATGATATAAAAAGCAAAGAAAGTTTGCACTATTTTTGTTTGATATAAAGTGAGAAGAAAACTGTGTTTCAACTCTGATGTCATTCATTTTTATTTCGAGTGTTCCATAGGAAAACGTTGTAAACAGTGAAATTTATCAAACAACTATTAAACGCGCAATTTGTGTAAATCCAACAAAGCAAAATAATGAATGGTCCTCACAGTGCAAATGGAAAGCAGCGTGGTGGCAAAGAAGTGATCGGAGCAAGTTACGTCCCAGCCCCAAGCGACGTTCGTTCGTCATTACAATACTCTGCTTTAGCTTCACTTACTCCGGCATCAGCAGGTTTTTTATTTTTATTTTTATTTATTTGATTGGGGATCAATGTCCGCAAATGACTCTGGGGGTCTGTTTAGATATGGGTCTAAAAAGCTCGCTTAACAATCTTTCACTCCTGTCGAAAAGTTATAAGGGATATACCTCCTATAACTATTGCATTCGGAGATTATATTACTTGCAATCCAACAGATCCTGAATACGCACGTATTGGCAGTCTCTTGGATAATCCATCAGCATCAAAATTTCCCGACATATCTCTACATGCAGTTCGTGGATTGATTAACCAGGCTGATGTGAGCTATGTGTAAGTGGTCAATGGTTTGTCGATTTAATTTATTACGGTCCTTTTCATAATATGTAGAATCAATCATATGTCGAAACTATTACAAACATAGTTTGTTTTACTTTTGACATTTTGAACTCGAAATATTATCAAAATTCATAGTCATTTTTTGATTTTATGAAATTTTGGTAATAAAAAAATAAAGTACTGTTAGAGTTCATTTTTGAATGATTTAATGAATATTTTTTTTTTTTTAACTAGCCGATTCAAGAGCCCATCGGTAACATTCCAACAACCTTCTTTCGACTATGCGATCAACCCTCAATTTAAAAATCAACATAAACGTCCGTTCGAGCAAACTATGGAAATTATCCCTCAAGGCAGTATGATCCCAGAACAGACCCATAACCATGATTTTTATGGCATTGATTCCTTATCATACAATAGTACACCAGAAATTGTCATGAATAATAGTTCTGTATCTCAGCGTATTGATTATAACCATAGTTCTTACAAAGGATCAAGTATTTCACCCACTCAAATGATATCCAATGATCAGAGAGAACAACAGAATACGTATAATAATGAAAACATTTATAATAACTCAATTATAAGTAATACGTTAGAAAGTCAAGAGATTAAACCATCATCATTGGTTTTTTTGGATACTCCAGCACATTCAAGTCGAGATTATCATCCTAATGTTTATTCAGAAGTGAGTGAAATTCCACAAACTTATCGGCAGAATGAACGTCACAATTCTCCACATGTTGTTATAGAAAGTACACCTATTTCAAAATCTTATATTCAGTCAAATTATAATGTTTCGAAAGTACCATTTGATTCAGATTCACAAGAAATAGAATCAAACAATTTAATTCCTCAAGTCGTTATTAATCAGGAAAAATCTTATGTGAAAGATTTCAATGATAATCAATACGTAGATTCGAACATTATCTCAACTGCAAAGCGGCAGAGTACTCGTGCGCCATCCCCTAAAGTAGTTATAGAAGTCACACCGAGAAATAAATTAGAAGTGTATCGCTCGCCTCAAAAATCAGAGTTTGATTCGATCCTTAACTTGCAGCAATCTCAGAAAAAGTCGAATCAGGAATATAAAAAACATAGGGATAGGGATAAGGATGAAGAACGAAATGGAGAGAGTAAGTTTAAATAGTTTATATCAAGTTACCTTTACTTTTTATTATAACCTTGTCTTTAATTATAATTTCTATAGGCGCACTGATCAATTTGATTAATTATATGAGTACGATATTTGAAGCTGAGGATTCCGTCGACATGGAACAATCCTCTAATAATGCATTTGCATCAAATTCAACACCTCTACTAGTTCAGTCAAGCATGGGTTCGAGTGAGCCCTTGCTTACCACAAGCGCAATTCAACAACTTACGAAGCTTGTTAACAAAGTGAGCCGTTATAAACGTATGGAAGATGCTGAAGTAGACGATTTAGCACGTCTTTTGAAAATATTAGATCGTTCTGTGCGTGAGGTTGAAAATTTGGATGTATTACCAAAATCAGCATTTCAAGTCCAAATACACGCGACAAATTCGAAAACTAAAGTGAATCACAAAAATTTAGATAATGACATAAATGAAGATGATTCCCATGAGGATGAGGAAGATTCAAAAATTAGACAAATGGAGGAAAAACTTGAAAAAATAACTAACGGAATTGACGCCGCAATAGCCGCATTTTCAATCATGACAGGCGGTAAATTAAGTAAACAGGTTTGTTCCTATAACTTTATTGTATTACTTCATTATCTGTGATTATGATATATTAATTTTAATTTAAATGTGCGATTTCGTATTATTGAGTACAGCTATATCCCGAAGATTTAATCACTTCAAGTTTAAATCTTGTAAAAAATCAACTTGGAGGAATTATTTAT
This sequence comes from Funneliformis caledonium, assembly GCA_910591825.1. NCBI lineage: Eukaryota > Fungi > Glomeromycota > Glomeromycetes > Glomerales > Glomeraceae > Funneliformis > Funneliformis caledonium. Next base: position 20,250 of record CAJVPQ010000187.1, read on the forward strand.
CGCTTTTTGGAATTAAGTACCTCTAATGAGGAATTAAGTCGTATGTTATTATTCTACATTGAAAATTTTTATGGGTATAATTATTAACAATCCTCAATCTTGTATAGTTGCAACAGATTCCTTATTGCTCGAGATTTCTGATAAATATCCTTTTTCATAAAAGAATTTCTTTTTAATCATTTATGGTTTTATGTATTTTAAGGATCCTTGACTATTATTATTCTGGTTCTGTACTTCTCGTTTAAAGCGTAAAATTTCAGGGATGCTTCCGGTTATAACTACTTATTTGAAAAAGTTATACGACTTGATGCAGCAAGAAGAGCTTTCGGATAGTATTGTCATAACAGTTAGTTTTATCGCCATTGGACCATTTTTTGTTGATTCTTCTGGTGGAGGCGGCAATAATTTTTTTGGAATCAATGTTGAATCCATGAAATTGGTTGCACTTGGGTTATTGCGATTGGTGAGATATGATTATCTTATTTTTTATATGTTGGTTGACGTTTTAAAACTTATTTCTAATTAAATTAATAGGTTTTCACAAATAATCAAAAACAACGTACTTGGATTTTAGAGGAAATTCTAACCTCCCTCATTAAATTACCTACCGCAAAACGTAATTTGCGACAATATAGGTAATTAAAAATGGAATCGTAATGGTATATAACTGATCTATTATTATAATAAGACCCTTTTTACTTCGTCATTATTAATTATAGGTTACCTGATGGTAAATCAATTCAAATGGTTTCAGCACTTATTTTGCAACTCATTCAAAGTTGCACTGCTGGTACAAATCAGTACGATTCTAAGGATATTGATGGTCAGCGTAAAAATGAAATTCTTAGAATGGAGATCAATGACGATGTCAATAATTTTAAAAAGGTTTTTTTTTTATTTTTCCACTAAAACGCATTATCATTCATTTTTTTTTTAGATCACAGAATTTATTTTAGTTAAAATTTAATGTAGTGTGGCGGTATTTGGAAAACAGGAATAGACGCAGCTAGCGTGAATGCCGGCTATGTCTTCAAATTCTTGCTGGCAAGGTATTTTACATTCTAAAGAAGTGATTAATTTTTAACCTTTTTCTTAATATTTTTTTTTTTTTTTTGATATGACAAGATGTACAAAATCTATTAAAAACTCAAATGATTCTGAATATCGTGTCCTGTTGGATAACTTTATGGAAGATGTAATTACTGTGTTAAACTTTCCAGAGTGGCCTGCCGCGGAAATGATAGTTCACATTTTCAGTAAAATTATGGTAATATATCTTAGTTGAGTATATATATAAGTTTATTTTCCTTATTTATCGATTCATTCATCTATAATTCATTTGTAAACCTTAGGTCGGCTATATTAATGATAAGAAAGCAGATACGTACACGAAGTCCATGGCTATTGATTATTTAGGAACCATTGCTGGACGAATAAAAAAATATGCCAATAATGCTCTGATCAATGGTGAGAGTACATTGGAGGATAATTGGGAAAATAAAGAAGTTCGTCATTGTATAGATATGGCCAAAGATATTCCAAGGGGAGAGGTATGAATAAAATGATAATTTTTTATTTCTAGTCATAATAAATATAAATTTTGTAACTATATTTCAATTGGTCCGATTTTAGATTACTAGTAATACGAGTTTACAGGCAATTAAAAATCTTTGGGAATGTCAAAAGACTGTGTTGACATTTTTGAAATTTGTTGCGTTGCAAGATCCCGGTGTACAGGTATGCGTTTAACCTGTTAGAACTTGATAAGTCATTACGATGAATATCATTGACTATATATTTTCAATTTTATTAGTGCGCTCGACAGTTTTATTTGGCAGAATGGGGATATTCTTTTGTTAGTACACTACAAACTGTTACTGAAAATTTGTCAAATGAAGATAGCGAAGATAATGACTTAATCCGTTCATTGAAAAAATTGTTGGATAAAATCATTGCCGAATATTGGCAAATGTTTTTGGATGATAACATTAATCAAAGTTTAGAACAAAGGCAAGTCAGTTTGTAGCTTCCTTAACAATATTTTGTTGGTTATCTAGTTGCTTAGTTCTCCATTATTCTCTGAATAGGTCATTCGATACTGAACGCTCTGATATCAGTCTTATAACCGAATTTCTTGCAACAAGGCAAGCTCTTTATCAGAATTTTGACTCCATTCTCTCAAGGATTTTGGTTTCACTTGATACGGGAGTTGTTGCCTTCCGAACCAAAGCTCTGAGGGCGTTAGGACAAGTAGTTGTTAATGATCCGAACATTTTGAGCCAAGTAAGATAGGCATACAATTTTGTTCTTTATTATTACTTGTTCCGTGTTGATTTGTTAATGATGTTTTGAATTCGTAGGTCAATGTTCGGCAAACAATTGCACAAAGACTTTCCGATAATTCTCCGGCCGTTCGCGACGCAGCCATTGATCTTGTCGGTCGATATCTCTCGCAAAAACCCGAAATCACTGAACAGTATTATAAAGTTATTAGTGAACGAATTTTGGTAATATATATTTTCATCTTTGATTAAATGGATATATTTTCAAGTACTTTTCTGGTAACAATTGATTTTGAAATTTTAGGATACTGGTCTCAATGTCCGAAAACGTGTTATCAAATTACTTCGTGACATATATCTTAAAAGCACGGATCAGAAGATGATGATAGACATTGGCTGTAAAATTCTCATGCGTATAAATGACGACGATAATCATGTTAAAGTAACAAATTTGTCAGTGATTAAAATTGTTAACCAATTCATTGATACTAATTAGTGTTTTATTTGATTTTTAAGGACTTGGCTTTAAAAACCATTCAAGAATTATGGTTTGTACCTTTCAAACATCAAAGGAATGTGACCGTTGACATGGATGATCTTGATGATGATAATGAAGGACAAAGTGAATTTACCAACATGTATGCTGTTGGCAAGAAGGAAGTTTTAAGTAGAAGTTTGTTAATTGTTGGAGTTGCAGGACGCCTTGGCGAAAGGAATGGTAATGTGTTGGGAGGGCTATTCAAAAAGGTTAGTTTTGTTTTTCATTAATATGAGCATGTTTCACGTGAAAGAAGTTGATAAATTGCTTTTTTTGAAAAGATTATAGAAAAGGATGGAAAGCAGAAACGAGAAATCTTAAATATATGTCAGTGTATGGTGGATTGTCTCTTTGAACATCTATTGACATTACAAGATTCTAATTCAAAAGTACTTACTCATACATGAACTTTGAAAAAACATTTTTTTTTTTAAAGAATCGTTGATAACTAATTATAATATTATATTTCTTTCTCTCAAGACTGAGGTTGTAAGTTGTATCAGCACCATATGCCTCTTAAGTAATGCTTCTCCTTCACTTGTTCGAAGGCATGTCGCCACTTTGCAACCGTATTTAAAAAGTGCTAGTTCGGTAAGAAACGTGATGTTTTCTATCAATAACCTGAACCTTTTTTAATTTTATTCTGGATATTATAGACCGATGAACAAACAATCTTGTATTATGTATTAATAATCTATCGAAGTGTTCTTCCACTTTTAAAACGACCAAATCCAAGCTTTTTAACTGAGGTAGAACAAGCACTTCTTGGTCTACTTACCAAAAGTCCACAAAAGGTAATGATTTGAATTTAAAATAAACATGTAATATTTGTATATAAGTTAATCTTATAACTATTTTTAGATTCTTCAAGAGGTTGTGCCTTGTCTTTGTGTTATTGTGGATAAGTTAACACATAACTATGCTCGTTTAACGAAGCTACTAAGATCTTGTATAGGTAATACTTTGTAAACCTATTTTCATGTGATATAATTGAACAATTACTTACCTTCCGTATATCTTATTAACAGAAAAACTTAAAATTGAAAAGAAACATTTGGATACCGGAAAAGAGATATCTTCGGCTCGAAATGTTATGGTTCTTCTTTTGATTATCGGTTTATTATGTAAAAACTTTGATTTTGACAAAAAAAGAACAGAACATCCAGGTTGGTGACTATTAAAAATATAATAATTTGATTGTATTATTATCATTTCGATAACGTTCACTATTCTGTTTCTTAATAGACGAAATGAAGGAATTAAACCTCATTGACAAGGTTTGAACGAATATTGTCTAATATGCTTTAATGTTTTAATATAATGTATGATAATCTATCATTTGTTTATATGAAATTTAGGGACCTATAATAGCAATTGTTTTCCAATTAGCTTTATATTTTTGTGGTGAAAGCTTATCAGAAACCGTACAGAAAATGGCATTACAGAGCTTGGGTAAGGAAGGATATTAATTAACATTATGCACATATAGCATTATTTCTCACCTTATTAATGTTATCTTATATATAGGATTCATATATTTGTCCTATCCAATAATCATGCTCAGACCGGAAAGCACCAGTCTAATGGATCGTATTCTAAGTACTGGGGTCATGGATATGAAAATACAATTAATGAAGGTATTCGCCGATTTCTTGGTAGCAGAGCAACAAAAGATTAACACGGATTTGGAAGATAAAAGTGAGAATATCGTGATATAATTCATAACATTGATTTGTTTCAGGTTATAACTTACGTAATTCCTTTTTTATAGAACAAAAAAAAAATGTTCCTGTCGATTTAAAGGTTTTGATTGGAAATGCGGATGAGTTTGCAGAGGCAGGGTAAAGTGATATGAACCGTTTAAAATTTATATTATATTTATTTCTTTATGATTTTTCTTTCTAAAAAAAAAAAATTTTTTTTTTAAAAGGGTGAGCAGCTCTTTAATGCAACGATATCTCGACCAGATCCTTGAATGTACTTTTGATCAAACGCAGGGTTTGAAAACGATTGCTTTAGATGTCTTGGGCAACATTATTCAACAGGGTTTAGCCCATCCTGTATTGGTTTGTAGGAGCTTTTGTTCATCATTTGTTATATTTTGTCGATGTTATGTTTATGTTAAGGTTTATATTTTAGTGTATGCCAACAATTGTTGCCATAGAAACTAGTCCGGAACAAACGATTCGCGACAAAGCGTTTAAATTGCATCAACTTTTAAATGAAAAGCACGCTTCATTGATACATTCTCGTAACGTTGATTGCGTCAAAAAGGCATACGCTTTTCAAAAACAATTGGTTGGTAATAACCTCGTTGGTATGTTATATAAGAATCACAAAATCAAGAACGTTTTTATACATTGTTTGTGGGTCTTTAATCTAATTATTTTTATAAGGATATGCTGTTCGAAATGATGAGGGATATCCGGAGGCTTTGCTTAATCCAATGTATTCTTTGTTAAAAGAAAAACGACAACGTCGCAATGATTTCTTAATATCAATTGTCAGGACGTTTGATTTTGATCTAATACGATACGATGAATCGATGGTATGAAAAACAAATAACATTTTATGGTTGCTTTAATACGTATTCATATGCGTTTCTTCCAATTATTTCATAAATTTATTATTTTATTTTGTGTAGGTTGATGTTGGTTTCTGTAAATTTGTCGCAGAAAATCTTGCTACTATTGATTATAAATCCTTGGAAGAAGTCCTTCATGTTATCTATTGCATCAATCGTGTTTTATCAGTTGTTGCTATAAGTATTCTGCATTCCATTCAACACAATGCAAAAGTTCTTAATATCAACGTGGACGCATTTAGTCAAAACAAATTTTCCCAAGAACAAATCCTTGATAACGTTCAAATAATTGTTGAAAGGAACCTCCCACTTGATTCGGATCCGCATAATGTTCCTATGCTTAACGGCGAGGTTAAGGAAATTAATGGGAGATATGAAACCCTAAAGGATAACATTAATTTAAATTCAACGTCAATTGATATACAAAGTTCCGCATTTTTAGAGAGTGTAGAGAAAATGGCAATACAAGATGTTCAAGAGCGAGAATCGATAAATAAAGATAAAGGTATATTTATGTCTTTTGCAAATTATAGATAGTTATATTATAATATTAATTATATTTTAAATAATCGTGATTATTATCATTATTATTCATAGAAACTATTTTACCATTACCTTATGCCGCCAAGGTTTCCATTTGCATGGCTATTCTTATGTACTTGAAAGAACATTTGAAAAAGGCATACGCACTTAGTGAAGCGTAAGTCAGGATTCTGAGAGATTTTAAATGTCCATTATATGCGGTTTATTGACCGCGATTTTGTATAATATTTAGTAAATGTCAGAACTTCAACCCAGCCCAAAGTGGATCTAATAAAGATAAGCCGGCGTTACGTCAACAACATGCTCCACCAGTGATTACATGGGAAGGTCTTCCATTCGTAGATAAACCTTTGTTAACTGATGAAGATATACACCAACAATGCGAATTGGTATTGAATTATATTAAATTTTTTTTTTTTTTTTTTGTGGATTTACCTTGAAATATTCTTTAGATAAAATAAACATGGTTTCTTTGCTTCAGTTCAGAAAACTTATGTCTGATGATGGCACGCAAGAAGAATTTGCCAACACGGAGATGGAAGCGGACTCAATTAACAAACAATCGAATGGTTACGTTAACGTGGATTTCGACGTAACGACCATGTCATTGTTCGATGAAACAACGCCAACGATAACAAAATCGGCAGGAGGTACCCCTACAAAGAAAGGAATCGTACGTAAATTAGGTTCAAAGTCAAAAAATACGTCACCAAGGACACCAGGAAGTGGTAAAAAAAGAAGTGCACCTAATGATGCTATGTCTAAAAAGTCTAAAAAGAAACGCAAATCAGTTATAGATAATGTGACCGATGATGAAGAGGATAGTGACTTTCAGTTGTAGTAATCCATATTTGATTAATAATAACTAATAATAAGAACGATCATTCATTTGCTATCCTTTTGTTTAATTACTCATTAATTGATGTATTTGGTAAAAAGAGAGGTATATTTATGATTTTCAATGCCATTTCAATTCTTATAATTTCTTAATGTTGTTGTTTTGTAATATAGAACATAATTAATTTTTTTTTTTCATTTTAATCATTAATTTTGTAAAATATAATCTTTTCAATCAATCATTTAAAAATAGTTTTGTGTATTTTTAGTTCATTTAACCCTTTTCAAAAGGGTTTTGTCTTTCAGTTTACGGTTAAGAATATAATTAATTAAGTCATAACAATAATAAATTAAATAGATTGATTTTATTATTATTTAACTAATTGTAATTCATTCATTACCATATACCTAGAAAATAAAATATATAAGTGACGAAACCAAACTAATTGAGTTTGATGAGTTGTCATAGCTTTTCTTGCTTGCATAAAATGATTGAAGGTAGAAATAAAAATGAAATTGGTTTGATTTTTAAATAAATATGTTTGAGGAAGATCAAATATGGATATATATTTCCTTAATACCGAGACTGTTGTTAATTTGTATAAAATGATGTTATTTGAACTGGTAATGGATTGGATAAAATTTCTAGATAAAATACATGAACAAATAAATTAGTTGATTCAGTTACCAATATAACAATAATTCATTATTTACCTAGCACCTTTAAACGCGGCTATATGATTTGGATGTGAAGAAACCCCCTTCTCATCAAAAGTTATAATCTGTAAATTTGAAGTTTTTTTTTTTTTACCTTTATTTTATTTTTTTTAAAAAAAAAAAATGAGAATTTACAATGCATACTTACAGTGTCAATTCGATGAGTTATAACATAATCGTTTATTATGTCAGATATTAAAGAAGGGTCCCAATTATTATTTAGACCGTCTTGTAATAACCTTAATTGAATCAAAGAAATATTTAATTTGACAGAGGCGATTGAGAGATTTTTACATTTTTGAGATTGTAAACTTACGGATGATCAATAACATAAACATTTCCGACTTCAATCCCAAGCGTAATACAACTACGCTCCAGTTCTTTCTTTCGTAACTCCCCCAATCCCGATTCATTTCCTAAATATTATATATATTTTATCACCCAGATGATTTTTTAATTCCATTCTTAAATAACGAAAAAAACTTTTTAAAAAATAAAAAATACCTATTGATAAACATAATACATGAATTTGATTTTTTCTATTTTGCAAGGACAGTAAAGTGGGACCAAAAAACATACATTCATCATCAGGATGAGATATAACTAATAAAATTTTGTTTTCACTAAATTGTTCTTTATTATCATCATTCATTACAACATATACAATTATTACATTTATTACAAGAAAAATTAAGGAATATATTATGAAAGAAATCATTTTTTATTTTTTTTTAAAAAAAGGGATTTTAAGTTATGCTTGAACTGGATTTGCGATTTTTTAATAAAAAAAATCCCCCAACTTGATCAACAAATCGATTACGTAATGGGTCCATGTCAACATAAATTTCAAACAAGCTTGTTTGTAGAATTTTAGCCTCTATCTTATTCAAATCTTCAAGAAAAGATGGAGGTAATTCCAAATTTAAAACGACTTTTCAATGACCATTATACATACGATGTGGTATTGCGTATAGATGGAAAATGTTATTTTGCACATAGTATTATCTTAAAATATCAATCAGGTTATTTCTTGGAATATTTTAAAGAGGGACATGATGATAAAAGGAAAAATGGAAAGTATTATATAGATTGCTCTTGTTTAATGAAAAGTTGTATTGTTGTGAAGAATTGGTATGACATTTTTAATAAAGAGGATTGTAAAGATGAAAATGATCGGTTTCATAATGTTGAATTTTATTATGATTATGAAATTTTTGGTAAATTCCTATCATATTTGTGAGTATCATATTATTTATTATTAATAATTATAATAAAGAGGAAATGATAATGAAAGTCATTTGATTTTTAGTTATGGATGTCCGATTTACATGAGAACAAATGAACAATTATTCACAATCGCGTATTTAGCAAAAAAATTCAAAGTAACGGGATTAACAAAGATGATGGACGGTTTACTCAAATATTTACCAACAGCCTGGCAACAAAATGATATTGATTATTGGAAATTTACTTTGAATATTTGTAAATGGCTTGAACTTGATCAAACTCAATTAGGAATTATGAATTATCTAAAAATGAGGGAGGAGAATAAAGTAGGTTTGAATAATGAAAAGAAAAGGAGGAGGGATGAAGAGGAAAGTGAATCCTCCTTAACTTCTTTAAGTTCTGGTTCCTCTTCTGAAAATAGTTCAAGTGACGAAGATTCTGATTCTTTAGCTGAAAATTGATGATGATGAATGCTTCTTTAAAAAGTTTTTAACAGTATTATAGTTTATTTGCAAGTGTTCGCATTTTTACCGCAATCGAAATTAATGCACATGTAATATTTCATATAATCAGTTAAAATCGGATTGATTTTATTTTTAATTGACAAAACTTTATACACAAAACTATATATATATGTGGAACAATCATCCGTTCTACGCTCATTTAGAAAACCCATTTTCTTTTTCTATTTTTTCTTTTTTTGGTAAATTGCTGTTTACATTACAGAACAACCTGAACCGACTATAAAATAAAAAAAAAAAAGCGAGTTAAAAAGATTGATTAAATGGTAAAAATCTTTCTTATAGAAAAAAATTTTTTTCGCTTTAAAACTTACCGATTTTACGGCGCTTTGTCAATGTGTTACGAGCTACTAAAAGTGATTCATCCTGTTGAGCTTGCAGAGGAATGGAAATAGGATTTGGAATTTCTGCAGGTATAGGAGATGCCATGATTGAAACAGGCCCTATAATGCCCAAGAAAGTGAAAATACCAGCGAAAATTGTTGTGATTTTAGCAATTCCAATCATGGTGAAAGGTTCGTAAAATTTTATAATAGGAAAGAATGTATAAAAAAAAAGATTATTTTTTCTTTTAATCTCTTTTTAATGTCCAAATTAATTTTTTTTTTTTTTTTTTAAAAAAAAAAAGAAAAAATCCTTTAGAATTTATCTTTTTATGTTTATTTTTGAAAAGAATATAAAACTTCTTTTTAATTCGTGTTACATAAACCGACAAGTATTTAATCGACCATTTAAAACAATTAAAACCTTTTAAGGATATTCCAGGTCTATTGTTTTGTATTTGTTTGTGTCCGAAAAATATGGTTTGTTATTCACAATTTCGCATGAGAACCAATTCATATGCTCACTTAAAAGCACGAACTTTAAACCATACATAGCGCATGTTAGATGTTGCATAAAATCCAATTGATTATCAAATTTTTTAATAATAATGTAAAATTGTATTCAAACTATATCGATATTCAATTCAACATCTATACCTTGAAATGTATTTTAGTAATTGATATCAAATATGAATAAATTTTGAATAATTAAAATTATACATAAATTTTTTTTTTAAAAAAAAAAAGATGAATTTCTAATTCTAATTTATATTAAAAAAAAAAAAATTTTTTATTTCACATCTATTTCAGATATTAGAAGTCAAATATCTTTTAGACTAATTTTGATAAATTTGATAAATTTTTAATCTTGCTTTTCTAATAAATTTTAAATCAAATACATTATCTTCATAAATTTAAATTACAATAAATAATGGTTGAAAGAATGATCCAGCCAAGGGATAATTCAAGATAAGGTAGTTAAAAAAACACAAAAATTTCTATTCTTATATGGGGTGAGTGCTGGAAAAAAGGATCAAATCAAATTTTTTTTTCAAAAATTTGTTCTTAAGTAAAATTAAATCTGATCATCTTATCTGATCCAAAACTTTCATTATTTAAAAAAATAATTTTTTGATGATTTGATTCCTTTTTCTAGCACTCATCCCATATAAGTTGATCTGTTAGCATTTTAAATTCTTAAATTTCTAAATACAATTCAATATTACAATGATATTGTTAAGCATAATTATAATATAAAATTAAAGTATTAAATTGCTTTATATACAGTCAACTCTTGATATAGCGAACTCTTGATATAACGAATTTTTTGAACAAATATAATAAAAATACTCTTGTTATAGCAAATTGGTCAATCAAATCTCTTAAAATCTTCACTATAGCCTTATAGTGAAGTTGAGATCTAAGACATAGAGTTCGTTATAACAAGAGTTGACTGTAAAGGTAATACTAAATGATTATTAATAGATATCTTTAATTTATTGAAAGCCAATTGATAAACTTCTTAAAACATTGTAATATATTTTGTTTTTTCCAAAATTTTGTTATTTATTTATTATTAATAGATAATTGAATAATAAAAACTATTATAATACAACTTCAAGATATGCTAAATATTACGTTATAAAATAAGTAACAGATTTTATTTCTAACTTTGAAAAATTCATTATCTTATAGAATACTATTTAAATAAATAAAATGAAAATTTTTTACTATAAATATTATTAAATTTAAATATAAAAATATTATAGATATTTTTATGTTATTATTAATTTTCAAATAGTTATATTTTCATTTTAATATTTTTATTCAATAACAAATTCATATAATTGTAATATACTATATTAATTGATTGAAAAAATAAATTAAATCATGAATTTTATATTAATTAAAAGAAATTATAATTAAAAAGTATGTAAATTTAAAAACTAAACTTTTCTTTAACAAATATTTAGGTATTTTACAATAAAAAATAAAAAAAGAAAATTACCAAAAAAATAAATATTTTATGAGCTAAATATGATTTTTTTTTTTTTTTTTTTAGTAAAATAAGTTTAGATTTAATATTAATTCAAAAAATATCTTTTTTGAAGCTAAGTTTTAACTAAATTTTATAAATCATTATAAATATTAATTAGTAAGTTTTTAGTAATTTTATCTTATATATTATCAATTTAATTTTAGATAAAAAAATATTAAGCTAATATTTAAATAAATAAATAATTCTAGCATTATATGATTGAAGATCAATTAAAATATATAATAAAAGAAATTTTATATTAATTCTATTTAATTTCTTTTCAAATAAAATATATTAATATATTATTAATTAAAAACATAAATCTATGTTTTTTTTTATTTTATTTATTTATTAAGATTAAGAAAATTTTCATTAAAAATACTAATTTGCATCCAAGTTTTTAATTCAAAAATAATAAATAAGAAGATTTTTATAATTAAAGTTTCTAGTATAAAAGTTTTAAATTTATAAATAAAAGAAAGTAAAATTTGTTTTAGTTTTAGTTATATTTGCATAATAAATAGAATAATACTAGAATTTTCTTTTATGATTTGATAAAGAATCATATATTAAAACTTTAAAAGGTTCTATTTTTCAAAGTGATTAGTTTTATCATTATTTTAAATATTTTCTAAATTTTAAAATTTAAGAAATTATTATAAAGTAAAATAATTATATTTCAAAAATATATTTGAAACTTTATCTTATTTTTTAAATTAACATAATCTATATCATTTTTTAAAACATTTTAATTTTTTTTCTAATTGGTAAAAAATTTGCTTTAAATTTAAAGATATTACTATTAATATCATATTTTATATTTAATGTATTATTAATTTAAAAGTTAATTTTTTTTCTTTTTAAAATTATATAAACTAATAATTTTCATCTTTTAAAATATCTGTAATAATTGATTTTTTATTATTATATTTTTGTATAAATTCAATATAAAAAGATTATATTTTCTTTTTTTATTTTATATAACTTATATTTTTATCTTTTTAATATTTATTATTTAATAAAATATGAAAGATTAGTTATCGTCATTTTCAAAATGGTGAGTAAGTAGCAGTCTTATAAGACTGCTACCTACTTGCGTCATAATGCTACCTACTTATAAGTATATTGTTACCTACTTATAAGTATACTACTACCTATTTATGCGTTTTGATGTTCTGTCCTCTTTTTATTATCTTCTAATTATTCATTTGTTTATCTGTTTCTGTATCTCTTTGGTTATCTGTTAAGATGCCAAAGGTGCTTTCCTTCTACATCTGTTTGGCAGTCTTTCAAGGTGTTAAAGTAGTGTAAAAAAAAGGTGTCAGGTGACGCAGTTAATTTGCTAATCAGATTTTGGCCAGCACTATGCTATATTTTTGACTTGATCTTTAGGGCGGAATATCTTAGCTTTCTGTGATTGGATTCGTGTGGTTATGTAGTTATTTGAAAAAAGGCATTGAGAGCTTTCCAATGATGCTAAGATCGCATGAATCGGATGTCTGAGTGCCGAGTTATTACGTCTCAAAGTTTTAGAAAAAAATATGAATTAGTGCTGGCCGAAATTAACGAAATTTATTGCGCCAATCACATGTTTGGTTCCTAGCCAGTTTCAGGCACTTTTCCATCACATTCCTTCGAGGGCCTAGTTTAGTGGTCAGTTGGTTAGAGAATCAGAGGTGTAATAGACATTATTATGACTAGCTCATTTGATTGTTGGATGAGGCACGAAGTGCCAAATTTGCAATCCATCTATTTGTTAAAGATGTATTGCAATCTATTCACTCACTTTTTAATTACCGGTAAAGCACAAAGTGCTGATGTTATGTCATTCTTGCAATCCTGTTCATGAACATTTTGATTGCTAAGGATGAGGCACAAAGTGCCAAATTAGTTCAGGCTATATTGCTTTCATATTTTTTTTCGTGTATTTTCCTAAACCTTTCTGCCTTCCCGACCTCTTTCCTGCCTATTAGCGGTAGGCCACTTAAGTGAAATTTCTCTTTTCTTTCCTATATATAATTCTGCTTGAGTGGGTTACCATAAACTTGCTTGTTTTTGCCTTTTAGCTCTTGTTCCTGCATAATTACTACCTTATCTGAGTGTCTTTAGTTGATTACTTTGGAATATCATTGCATTAGTAGGCTACTCAAGTATAATTTAGTATAATCTAGTATATTTATTGCATACTTTTGCTAATAGTCAGATTGGAGCCAGCTTTTTATACTTTTTTATTTCGTTTTTGAGTCATATATATTACATTTTTTATTTTGAACTTTGCAAGTTTCTATGTGATTTTATACTAGTTTATTGCATATACTATCATGCTACTTGCACAAAAAAAGTCCAGGCCAAGCCTTAAAATAATAAATGATGCAACCAGGTTCTTTTCTGGTTTAACGGACCTCAATTATGAGCCTAGTTACAATGATCATGTGTATTTTCAATATCTGTCTAATAATAAAAATGATATCTCTCTTCTAGGCGCCTATCATCCTAAAGAGATTTATTCAAAATATATTATTCAGGTGGCAGAAAAGGGTTTTACAGTAATTGATCATCTATCTGAAATTTATGGATTATCCCCCTATCATATAAAATAATGCAGATTAAGGATTCAGATATAAGAGAAAAGAAGATCAACAAATACTTCCAGGACGAGGCTGTAAGACAGCTTAAAAAATATATAAAAACTTTACAATAAACTTTCTAAGTACTCTTAGCAAGGTCTGGCAATTCCAGCTAAGAAAATTTAGTCATAAAGACACTTTGTATAATATTATTTATATATTTTTTCTCGTGTAATAATATCGGCTAACTTCAATTCCTATATTCGATCTGGTCATGAGGTGATCTCTTCTGGCCTCTGATCATATAGCCCAGCCTCAGATATACACAGAGATGATCATTAGTATTTTCGCATATGACTGAATTTTCCATGATGGCTATCACGAAAAATCTTCATATTTTAAAGATAAGCTTTATTAATATAATGGTCAAACTACAGGAAAAAGTTTCTCAATACATAGGCTTTAAATCTAATGAAATCCGTCCTTCAATCATAGAAGAGGATAGAAAGGAATTTCGTAAAATAATAGTAGATCAGGAGAAAATGACAGATATTGTAATGGATAACTATCAATTTTTACTACAGTATGAGCCAGTGATGGCAAGTGACCTAAAATGACCCAAATAACTTTGATGATTGGTCACTAGTCATTAGGTCACTTTAAAAACTAAATGACTTATGACTTAGGTCATTTTATAATATATTGTGGATGTTAAAACAAAATATTTCAAAAACTCAATAAATAAAATTATCTAATGAAATTTTAAATGTTTCTGAATTTACTTACA
>CAJVPQ010000188.1:0-35157 GCA_910591825.1 Funneliformis caledonium
TTTATCAGATATAGGCGACGCCGAACGGCCGCGGTTGGTGTTCTTTCTTTCTGTTTTTTTGGGCATTTTTGCAAAAAAAAAAAGTTCATATAAACTTATTAAGTGTTATATATCTATTTATATATACTTTAATAATATTGAGAATTATTATTATATATATAATTTATAAGATATTATATACTTTTGATTTTAAAAATAATAAATACAATTCTGACAAAATGGTAATAACTATTTTAATTTCAAAAAATTTATAGATAAAAATTTGATTTTATGTATATATTTTATTTTTATGTAATATATTATGCTATTATTAATAAAACATTTTTTTTAGTAAAGTAATTAGTATTATAAATTATAATATGTATAATTTATTTTTTTGCAAAATTTTTAGTATTTTCTAAATGTATAAAATAAAAGAATTCTCAAATTTTTTATTATTTATAAAATGATTAACATATTAACACTAACTAACATTTATTATTTAAAGTAATTAACAATTTTTTAATTTATTAAAATAAATATATAATAATGTCTTATATTTTAAAAATACTTGTTATCACTAGAATAAGTAAGTAATATCCATTCTGAAGTTAAAGATTTATTAAATTAAGTATTCAAAAATTTATTAAGAAAAAAGCATCTAAAGATGAAACTTATTATTAGCAAGTATAAAATTTGTTAAGCTAAGAAAATGAAAAGTTACGTATTTTAAAGTAAGAAATAAAAAAATTAAAAACTTTTTTGATTCACAAGATTAATATAAATCATATGAATAAGTTATGATTAAGTTTTTAGTAAATATAAATAGTAGGAAAGATTTAAAAATACTAAAAAATTAATTAGTAATAAAATAATAAAACACAAATATATATCTGAATTATTTAAGTTTATAATATTAGATTATAAAATGATATTTATATTATGATATAATAATTAAATTATATTTATATTATTTAGATTAAAAAATAATAGATTCATTATGACATGGTAATTAGGTTTATATATATTATTTAAATTATAAAATAGTAATTATAACTTAATCTAAATGATATATCAAGATACAATATAATTATGTGATATTACAGTATATTACTAAATTAATAAGTAATAATTTATTAATAAGTAGATAATAATCTAATATAAAATAAATAATAATTTAATTATATTATAAATTATAATTAATATTTATAAATATAATATTATTAAAATATTATTTATAAAATTTTTTAATATAAAATAAATAGTTAAATGTATTTATAAATCTTATTATTTTTAAATTAAGTATAAGATAAAAATTTATAAATAATTAAGATTAAAATTATATCAAGTTGAAAAAAAGTTATTAAATATAAAAAATATTTAAAATAAAATCTTTAATTTTTAATTTAAAATAAAAGAAATGACTATATAATCTATTTTATTATTATATTTAAATTATCTTTAAAAATAATAAAAATTTAAAATATTGAATAAACAACTAAAATATATTTATAATATTTATAATATTTATTATAACTTTAATTACAAATTATGATAAATTTTTAGTTAGAATGAACTAATTCTAATTTACATTTTGTATAAAATCGGTCATAATATTTTCAATAAAATGGGTGCTTATTTTCGGAAAGGTCATTTCGGGAACAAAACTTGAAAGTGTAAAAAGCTTTGAACAATAGACAAATGTAACAATTCCAGGCTAATTACTATGTAAAAATGTGATGTTTATTTGTGTTAGGTAAGCATTTCATTTATGATTTTTCTAAAATTTGTGAAATCAATGTGGTATTTTTTAACAACCTGACTCATTTTCACATTTAGTTACGGAGCGAAATCAACAAAGCCACCCTCATTAATTTTTACATATGGTAATAAACTATCTTGAAATTGATCGTCGGCTTGGTTTTTTATTTTTTGAGAAACCGGCCCGTTTTTGGCTTAGATCATGGCTTTGAGATCGAATTATTCAAAATTGGTTATTTTAAATAATTATCTCATTCTCAGGTGAAACTATGGATATAATGTATGATAGCGACACAAATGTATTCCAAGTGTTACTATTTTTCCAATTTACATACATATTAAGGAATAATGTAAAGGAATAGTCAAACATATGCAACGATAATTAATGCATAAAAATATTACCAGTTGCCTCCTTTAGAATTGGGGGCATCACGTTTTTGTGCTTCAAAAAAGAACTACGGATATTTGGTAAAATTGTAATAATCAAAGCCTCATTGATTCGATACACTCTTTTAACAACTCCTTTCGACTCCTAAATAACCCCCACCTTCTTTTATTTCTCCCTTCATCTGACAACATTGAAACTCAAAACGCTTTCTTGAGTGACAACGTTGTTAAGGTTGAAACTTTCTTTAAATAAGTACCTTTTTCTTAATTTCTAATATATATAATACAAAAAAAAGTCAACATGACTTTTTTTGGTCGAAAGAAGGGACAAGACGATGAAGATATTGAGAATAGCTCGGGTTCAGGACATAAAAGAAATGTGTCCACAGCGTCAACAATGCAAACCCTTCCAAAACGTCGCATAAACGTGAATACTCCACTTCCACAAACCGATTTAGATCAGTATGGAGAACCAAAAGCACGATATGCTGCGAATAAAATTCGTACCTCAAAGTATACCTTATTAACCTTTTTACCAAAAAATCTTATTGAACAATTCCGTAGAGTAGCGAATGTGTATTTTCTTTTTTTAGTCGTCCTACAATTATTTCCAATGATTGGTGGTGACGTTCAACCTTTATTATCCGCCTCACCACTTATTACCATTATCTCAATGACAGCTTTCAAAGATGCTTTTGAAGATTGGAAACGTCATTCACAGGATAATTCCTTAAATAAATCAAAAACAATTCGTTTAAGTAATTGGAAGAATGTTAATGTACCAACGGGACAAAATACTCGAAAACAATTTTTGAGCCAAATATTTAATGTCCTTTTTTGCTGGTTAGGTTATAGAACTAGTGAGAATGGTAGTGGTGGCGCTAGTACCAGTGATAATAAAGGGGATAGTTTAGAAGAATCTGATGCGAAATGGGTTGAAAGTCGTTGGCAGGATGTAAAAGTTGGTGATATTATTAAATTAAAGAACAATGATTCTGTTCCTGCTGATATGATAATTTTATCCACAAGCGAACCGGATGGTCTTTGCTACGTGGAAACAAAAGAACTTGATGGTGAAACAAATCTTAAAATTCGTCATTGCGTTCCTTCTACTGCTTCATTGAAATCGGAAACAGATTGTGAACGTGTTTCTTTCTATGTGGATTCCGAACCTCCCCATGCAAATTTATATTCTTATACTGGTGTGTTACATTGGTCTGATCAACCGGGAGCCGAAAGTGGTCAAAAAGTAGAGCCAATATCCATTAATGACGTAATGTTGAGAGGCTGCGTATTGCGTAATACTGAATGGGCAATATGTTTGGTTATTTTTACTGGCACAGATACAAAGATCATGTTGAATTCTGGAGACACACCCAGTAAGAGAAGTCGTATTGAAATAGAGACGAATTTTCATGTACGTTTAAATTATTATTGCTCGATATTTATTTATTTTTTTTTTTTAAAAAAAAAAAATCTAAATATTGGATTAATATTTTTATTTTCTTTTTTTATTTATTTTTATTTATTTAATTTTTTTTTTTTTAAAATTACATGTATATATATATATATGCATTTTTTTATTTTTCTTTTTATATTTATTTTTTGTTTTTTAGGTTTCCATGAATTTCATCATTTTGTTCTTATTATGTTTAGGTTCTGCCATTGCTGATTCCATTTATTTCCTTGAACCTAAAAGTTCTGCAGACTTTTTTGAAGGAGGTGGTGGTAATGCTGATACTGCACATTCAAGTGGTTTTATAACCTTTTGGTAAGATTAATTAATTGTCTTGATAAATTTTCTTTGTATGATTTATTGTTATTTAATTTCATACATTCCGATATTTATCTAGGGTGAGTTTAATCTTATTTCAAAATATTGTACCAATCTCCTTATATATTACAATTGAAATGGTAAAAACGGTTCAAGCGTATTTTATCTACTCGGATGTTGATCTGTATTATGAGAAACTTGATTATCCATGTACTCCAAAAACTTGGAATATATCTGATGATTTAGGTCAAATTGAATACATATTTTCGGATAAAACCGGAACTTTAACTCAAAATGTCATGGAATTCCGTAAGTGCACGATCAACGGAATATCTTATGGGTTAGGTGAAACTGATACTACACGCGGTGCTAAGCTTGCAGATAACTATCAAAAGTCGGATTCTAAAGATGATGTTGATCTTGAGGCAGAGAAAAAATTAATGTTAACCGAAATGTCTAAATTATTTGATAATCGTTATGTTTCATCAAATCTCACATTTATTGATTCGAAACTATATCGAGATTTGAAAGCAGAAGACAAACAATCCAAATCTATAAAGGACTTCTTTTCGGCTCTTGCTCTATGTCATACCGTTCTTGTAGAACATCCTGATGAAAATAATCTTTTCAAGATTGAATATAAAGCACAATCTCCTGATGAAGCTGCCCTTGTTGGTTGTGCGAGAGATGCTGGTTTCGTATTTCTTGAACGTTATCAAGACACTTTGGTTATAGAGATGTTGGGTGAACGTAAAGAATTCACCTTGTTAAATGTATTAGAATTTAACAGCACGCGTAAAAGAATGTCCGTCATTTTAAGACCTCCCGAAGGTGGTGTTGTCTTGTTATGCAAAGGTGCCGATAGTGTGATTTATGAACGGCTTGAAAAAGGTCGCCAAACAAAGCTGAGGGAAGAAACTTTGTCTGATTTAGAAGTTTTCGCCAATGAAGGTCTTCGTACACTTTGTATTGCTTATCGTGTCATACCAGATGAAGAATACAATGTATGGGCTAAAAAATATGCAGAAGCTGCTTCAAGTATCAATGACCGTGAGGAAAAAGTTGAGGAAGCCTGTGAAATGATTGAACATTCTTTGACTTTGATGGGTGGTACTGCAATCGAAGATCGCCTTCAGGAAGGTGTTCCTGAATGTATAGCCACTTTAGCTAAAGCGGGAATTAAAATTTGGGTACTTACCGGTGACAAGACGGAGACTGCCATTAATATTGGTTTTGCTTGTAATTTATTACAGAAAGACATGCTTTTAATTGTTATTACTGCATCCGACAAACAAGGAGCAAAACGTCAATTAGATGAAGCTCTCAAAAAATTTTTTGGATCAAACATTGAAAATAAAAGTAGTAAACATGCTCTCATCATTGATGGCGAAACTCTCAAATACGCTTTGGATAAGAATATTAAACCCTTATTTTTAGAACTTGGAAAGAGATGTCAAAGCGTCGTTTGTTGTCGGGTTAGTCCTTTACAAAAAGCTAAAGTTGTTGGCATGGTAAAAGAAGGATTAAATGTTATGACTCTATCTATTGGAGATGGTGAGTGAAAGAAATCTTTATTTAAATTTGGATTTCCCATTTGATGAATGATAGGTGCGATCAATTTAATATAACGTTAATTTATTTTTATTTTATATAGGTGCAAACGATGTAAGCATGATTCAAGAGGCAAATGTTGGTGTGGGTATTGCTGGAGAAGAAGGACGTCAAGCTACGATGGCTGCAGATTACGCCTTTGCCCAATTTAAATTTTTGGAAAAACTTTTATTAGTCCATGGTCGATGGTCTTATATTAGAATTGCTGAAATGATTTCGTGTTTCTTTTACAAGAACGTGGTTTGGACAATTGCAATGTTCTGGTATCAGATTTGGGCAGGATTTTCAGCGCAATATCTTTATGATTATACGTACATTTTGCTTTATAATCTTGTGTTCACAGCGGTTCCCGTAATGTTTCTTGGTGCATTTGATCAAGACGTTGATGCTAAAACTTCGTTGAAATATCCACAATTGTATAAACGTGGTATCTTGCAAGAAGATTTTACAAAATCGAAATTTTGGCTTTATGTTTTGGATGCTATTTATCAATCGATTGTTTGCTTCTTTATACCTTTTGGACTATTTCAATATGGTTCTTCGCACGTAACAGGATTAACAAATAATGGATTAGATGATTTAGGTACCTTGGTCGCGGGAGCTGTTGTAGTTACAACGAATTTATATGTTGGGTTAAACATCATGAATTGGTCGTGGTTAGCATTTGTAGTTATTTGTATAAGTATTCTATCATTTTATATATGGGTTGAATTTTATTCCATTTGGGCTTCTATTGGATTTTTCCGTATGGATCTAATATTATTTTCGGAAATAGATTTTTGGTTAGGAATACTTTTGGCAACATTTATAAGCATTTTACCACGGTTCACGGTTAAATACCTTCATAAATCGTATTGGCCCACTGATACAGATATCATTCGTGAAAAAGTTAAATTATCTAAACAAAAGAAGGATTTAGTGGAACCAGATGATGATAAAATACCCATAGCAAGTCCTTTAGGTTTCGATTCATTCAATACAAGTAACGCAACGATATCTGACACTTCATTAAGTGATCAACCAATTACAAAGGAACGTGAAGTACCAAAATTGCAAAAGATTACAACACTTCAAAAAGGAAGAACTGCATCCTTAAGATCCGAAGAGCAATTTTATCACATGCAATCAGGAAAGCGTCAATCATTTACAGGATTTGCATTTTCTAGCGAAGAAAGTTCATTTGAAGCATTTAGAACATCGGTATATCGACCAACACAAGCTCGAACACCCTCACATCACCGATCGAATACCATAACGACTGTAAATAACAATAGATCATCACTTTTATCAACTCATACTTTAAATCGCAGTCAAACATTACCAAGTACTTTATTTAGTGGGATCTCCCCAAGTCCTAGTCGATCAACATCACCAAATAGATCGATTAGCGATAATAGATCACAGAGATCCGATGATGATAGACGATTAAGAGGTGAAGGGGAAGAAGTTGAACTCTCTATCATGTCGCCATCATCATCACATTCATCATAAATTAGACTTTTTTTTTTTCCATTTTGTAAAGTAATATCCATATATATTATATCCCATAATATAATATTTCTTCCTCGCGATACTTTTTAATACTTATTTATTTCACTTTTTTTTTTTTTTTTCTTTTTTATTTATTTATTTAACTTTGTAATATATTATTAAAAGATAAAACACGAGAAAGTGATTGAGTTTCCTTTTACATTATATTAATTTTTATTTTTTCCTTTGAGGCTAAAATATTGGTGGTCTATTTGTACTTTCTTCGATATTATTCACATTCTCTTGATCGGAGGCAGTAATCAAAGAATATACTGAGGCTTTAAACAAAGTATATACAAGCCCAATCTTTTTCTCCAAAGTACGAAGTTTGTCAACAAGGATTACGATATCACTTGTATTCATTTGAGTAATTGTTACGTTAATCTAAGGAAAGATTAGATTTTATTTTATTTTATTTTACAATACAATATTTGGTTTTGGAGAAAAAAAACCTTACCTTGTCAATGTGAGAGCCTAGTTTCTCGTATTCCGAAAGAATATCTTTTTCGAGATTAATAGGGGAAACATTTGTTGACTGTTGAATATTCATTTTTGAGTAATAGAAACGCGTTAAATTTTCGAGTTAAAAAAATATATATATATACATATATATTATATATATATTTTCCAAAACGCCTAAATTCGAGATTACCTTTAATGCCGGCCAGAAATTTCACATGGTCAAGATCATCTGATCTGTGCTTGACACAAAAATCTTGAGGGCAGAATGCACGATTACTGTTTATGTAATAATAATTAAGGTTACCATGTTTGAAATTTTGATTATCCCCCAACATGCAAGGAGAAAAGTTTTATATAGATATTATTATACAAGTTTTTCCAAATAAATATTGTTCAACATTCATTACATTCATTAAATATTGATGGATTGCCGAATTACTTGATTAATCATTTTAATTTAATTTAATTAATAATTTACTAAATCTAATCATTATTTTTTTATATTTCTGTTTTTGATGATTAAAAAAAATTACATCATTTATTTTAACCTGATTGGGTTTGTGTAAGAATTAAAAGGTTTTATAAAAAAAAAAAAAAATTGACGCACAAAAAGATTTGTCATTTGTCATTCAAACCGTCATTTTGTACTCACTTTATAAAAAGAAAAAAGGAAATTTTAATTCAAAGGAATTAAATTTAGCAAAAAAGTAATAATAATAATAATAATAAAAAGGTAGTTGTAATACACAACTTTAAAAAAAAAAAAAATTTATGTTAGATTTGGTAAATCTGTGTTTAAGATGGTAAATGAAGGAATGGGACTAAAATAAATTAATACTTTAAATTAGGAAAACAATTGAAAAATAATAAAGTCATTATGATAAATATGCAATGCGTAAAGTGGTTACACCAGGCTGTTCTGAATTAAATATTTTTTTTTTTTTTTTGTATTTCATCCTTTTTTTATGATTAAATAGAATTTCCTATAAGAGATACATATTACTAAAATTGATTCAATCCGTATTGAATGGAAATGAGATTTTTTGAAAAGCAGGGTCTTTTTATTTTATTTAACGATAAACATTTAAAAATTTTTTTTTTTTAAACTTTTATTACACAGCATTAATAAATCAGGTTTATTTAAATTTCATTCCAATAGAGGAAAGGCCAAAATTACGAGCAGGCGCAGCCTTGGTTTTTTGGGGGGATAGCCACAATTCCACACTGCCCCATGGCGTAGAATATTTTTTATTTTTTTCGTTGAAGCCGTATCTCCTATCTTGCCCTTTAACGTCGTATCTTTCTTTCGTTCTGAGGCGTGGACGAATTGCGCAGTATAGAAAAACACACAGCCAATTCATGTTTTACGTTACGGTTGTAACCAATTTCGTAGTGTTACAGAATGAAAAGCTTTTCACATTCAATGGATGATTCCCTTTTTTTTATTGATAGAATTAAAGACCAGACATTCTAATTACTCTAGAGTGGCTATTTCATTATTATAATTCACCTTTTTGGTCACCATGTTGATGATTCTTTTAAGAGCGCACAAAAAAAAAAATATAAAAACAAACATGTCTGAAATTCATCCGATTTTGTTATCATTAACAAAGTCCTTGGTTTCATTTTATCTATGCAATGCACACATGATATAACATTTTACTTTTTATCTCATAAAAAATTATTTTCACCCGCAAATAGAACGGAAGTTGAATTAATTTGCGTCCAAAAGTGGAAAATGTCTTTAACCATTATAATCATTCTACAAAGAAAATAGAACAATTGTTCTTTTTTTTTTGATTCTAATTCAAATAAAGTCATTCATTATGTTTCGTTGTTCCTTTTTTTTTTAACTGCCCTTTTTTCTTCATTGTCAATCCCCCTTTCATTTGTTTTTCCTATTTTGGTCAAGTATGAACATTTAATAATGACATACTGAGCAAAATTCATTCACAAATTATCTAATACATATATTTTTTTTATCGAGATTAAAAACTTGTCATATTTTTTATTACTAAATAATAATTTTATTTAATTTCATTAGCCCTTCGGTTTATTACACGCGGCCTTTTCCGAATTCCCCGTCAGGCAGACAAAAACCAAAGAAACCTTTCCACATAATTTACATAAAGCCTAATATGGTTCATAACTTACTTTTCGTCATCTTGTAAAACTCAGGTGTAACAGGTTTCAAACCATTTTGTATCTTATTGTTTTGACTTTTCTAGCTTTTTGCATTAATAATGTCTTTATTAAAAATGTGGCTTTTATATATATATATATATTATATATTATATTATTATATTATATTATATTATAATAAATAAAATAAATGAAAAAAAAAAAAAATTATAAAATTTATATGTTCTGACGATTGAGCCTCCTTTCAATTTTCCTTTTCTTGTTTACTGTTACACTGCATGTGTAACTTTATAAATTCTTTATAGTTCAACTAACATCTACAAATCCTTTCCTAAAAAAAGCCTCTATTGAAAAAATTGCTACACAACAAATAAATTCTCTTTAACTTTTTACAGACATTTTTGTGTTTCCTGACACATCATCAAAAACCTCTTTGTCCTTTTTTTTTTTTATTAGTTGTTCTCCGGTTGCTTGTTTCTCTTTTTTCCTTATAAATTCAACCTTTTTGTGAAGAAATTCAAGTATCTTTATTATAATTCTTATACGAATATTCGTGAAGTAAACTTTAAAAAGTTTTGTAACTCTTACGTACTTCTCTGACGGTACCCTCATATCTCTTGTTTGATAAATCTTATAAATAACTCTTAACGACCAAGTTCTTTACCTCTCCACCTGTTAAAAAAAAAATAAAAAAGAAAATTAATAATAATAATAATAATAATAATAAAGAAGGCTTTTAAAATTGTTGAAACGATATAACGACTTATGTAAGTATATTTACATACGATAAAATAGTACTTTGAACCTTTTTTTATACACGTATTAAACCATTACTTGAGACTTCAAAACCTTTTTTATTTTAAAATCTTTTCTTTTATGCTCATTGTTTTTATGATAAAATTTTATTGGGTTGGCTTGTTTTTGTTCGTTTCTTTTACTTTTGATTCCAACTTGTGTGTCACACAATTTACTTAAATCAACTATCCTGTCTAGTTATAGATTAAGTTTTTTAATTATTATTCTCTCGTCAAAGGTCTATTTTTTAACGAATTTTTTTTTTTTTTAAAAAATACTTTCGCGAACAGTTATTATCAACTCAGAAGTTCACGTCATTCATCAGAATCCTCAATTGTAAGTACTCTCTCCTCCCTTTTATGACGTTTCGGTGCGCGTTAACTTGTCATTAATAATCATTTCTAACTTCCTTACTTTCCCTATTTTTTTTTCGTTATCAGATTAAAAATTTATAAAAATGTCCAACGTCAACGTTTATGATCACTTTCCCGCAATGTCTTCAGTTGCCTCTCGACGAACTTCAGCCGTTTCAATAAATGCTTTGTTAAATCCTGAACCCGAAGAACAACAATCTTACATGTCGCCTTCCTATCCTGCTTCACCGAGTAATATAGATTGGTATGATATCAAAATCCTTTCTGATGACCAACCTTTAATCAATCAAGGGTGTTCATAAATTTGCGTCTTTCTTTTTTCGACTTCAAATTTAACGTCCGAATTCTTTAATTCTCTCAGTTATTATAATGAAACTAGTTCTCCACAAGTCTCCCCTGATGACTCCGTTACTTCCCAATCAATGCCGGCCTCTCCAATGTCAAAACATTCATCATCTACATTGGCATACAATGGAAACGGAACCAGTATTAAAACCGAAAAGGCGGTGGCAATCACGTCAAGAAGATCGTCCTCTTCGGTCCCATCTTCTCGTAGGGGTTCGTTGAATCGAACTTCGGGACCTGGACAAGCTATCATTTCTTCAGATGGTAACTCTAATATAATTACACCACCACAAACCCCTGGTATCAAGTCCCCGACAAAGTCAAACTTTGCATTCCCGCCAAATTCAAACGGGGCGACCACCAGCAATGATCAATCAAATAATCAACCCATGCCTCCAAAGGTAAAACGCAAGCGAATCACTCAGGAACAATTGCAAGATTTGGTTGCGATGTTCGACCAAACTGACACGCCAAGTTACGATGTACGAGAAAAGCTTGCCAAGAAATTGAATATGACGAATCGTGAGGTTCAGGTATAGCGACCATCTCATTCATAACAAATTTTTTTATCGATGTTTAAGTTTCTCGACTTGTATTTATTTATCGACAAAATTTAAACTTACAATTTACGTCTCAATTGATTAGGTATGGTTCCAAAACCGACGCGCGAAAGCGAATCGAGCAAAGGCAAATGAACACAATGCATCCCACCAGCACCACCGATTCTTACATCATCACTCTGTGTCAACGGCGCAGGCTGCCAGCGGACACGCATCGTCAATTGGTATGATGCCACACGGGAATTTCACATTCGTTCCCATGTTTGCCAACGGTGGTCCATCAACAGGTGGTCCGGCTAGGGGTCGTAGCAGTCGCCGGCATTCATATGTTCCGCCGACGAATAACAATCAAAAGAAAGTGCCTCAGAACACCCCACATACAAGACCAAGGGCTTCCACTGTCACAGGAGTGCCTATGACAACGATGGGTTCACATGGACATTCGATTCACGTTGCTCCTCAACAACATCAGCAATCGCAATCGACTCCCAAAATGATGGTTGTACCACCGCCAATTAAGATCTTACCATTCGTCCATGAACAACGCCACGTTAGTAGTCTTGGTCAATCGCATCATCCCGTATACGGACATCCATACGCTCATAGTGTTCCGCCTTCACCTATCTCGCCCATCACCCCAATTTCACCAAACACACCAATCCTTCCATCAATCAATTATATGCTTCCAAGCATAAATAACTTGACGCTTCCACCACCGGTCGCCGTTCCTCCGATTAAGGAACTCCTTGCGGCATCAACTTCGGACTATCAACAGTCCGTATACCGTCAGCAAGAAACGATGCCTACGTCACAAAATAATCAGCAACAGCAAGCATTATCCCAGTTGGAATATTCTGATGCTTCGACAACAAAATCGGCTGTTAATAATCCAAGTGAACCCTCGCCAATTGACCTCCTCGCAGCAGCTGCAGAACTTGTCCAAAGAGAAAAAGAAAAAGAATGTCTCGGAGCATTTACAGCAAACAACGAGGATCAGGAAGACGCTGATAACGACAAGAAGTGGAGACCATGGATGATCTAAATCCGTTACTGTATAAAGTTTATATATTTATATATAAATATATATCATATTTTGTATGTTTTGGCCTTTGAATATGAAAGTTTCCATGAATATATATATTTATATTATTATTATTATTATTTGCCTTGTCAATTCAATACATCTCTTCTTTTTTTTATTGTTAAAAAACAAATTTTTTCCTTTTTTTTTTTTTTCCTCTTCGCATGAATGGATGAATTTTCGGATTTGTTTAAAAAAAAGAAAGAAAGAAAGAAAAACATGTTATCCTTATTTATCTCTTTGTATTCATCGTGTATATTTTTATGTTTTCTTGCATAATGCACAATTTCTTTTGTTTTTCCCTTACTTATTTTTTTGCATTTGATTATTCCCGGACCCCAAAAAATTTCATTATGGCATCAAAAACCGTTGGGTGTGTGATTAATGAGACCCTTTTCAACGACACCAAACAATTTTTTTTATTTTATTTTATTTTTTTTTTTTTAATTTGAAGTACCAATATAAAAAAACTTCTTTAGAATTTGGTATAGATGAGTTAAATTTTATTGTGAAAAGTTTCAATCGTTGTTGGACATTTGGTATATTAAAAAAAAAAAGCTTAGGCGTAAGAAATTTAGAATTATAATATATATATATTTTATATATATATATATATATATTTTACACAATCGCACGTTTCATATTATTTTTTTTTTTTCTTTTCGTCCTCCAATGTTTTCAATAACATGGTTAGTTTTGCATAAATATTTGAAATTGGTCTTGGAGGATTTGCTAATTATTTTTTTTTAACACTTGTACAAAATTTCTTTTCTTCCCTTCTATATATATTTTTCTTTTTTCATTTTCCCAAAGATTTTAACTCGAAAAAATTTTAAATATATAAATATTATCTTTTTTTATTATTTTATTTTATTTTTATTTTATCTGTATATAAGTTTTTTTCTTTACTTTTTTGTCTTTATCTTTTTTTAGTCATTAAAAAAAATCACCAAAAATCTATAAAAATGATTTTATATATAGTTTTTCTTTTTCCTCTTTTATTTTGTTTGATTCTTGTTTTTTTTTTTTGCAAAATTAAAAAAATATATTTGTCTCTTTACGGGTAATGGTTAACCGTGATTGATTTCATATTATTTATTTTTATCGTTAGTGGGTTTTATATATAATATGAAAATAAAGTTTTATTTTGGGATTTTTTTAATTCCTTGTAATATATACAATATTTTCGATTCCTTAATTTTTTTGGTAAATTATAATTTAAAAAAAAAAAAAAAAACAGGTTGAGTCCAAGATTTTTTTTAAATTATGATTATACAAATAAAGGTATACCCGAAACCTGTTTATAAACAACTTTTAATAAATTTTGCTTAGCAAAAAAATAATTTTAATAAAAAAAAATTTCTAAAACGTAAAAAACTTGTTAACATTCTTGTTTTAAAGAATGAATTATTTATTTTGTTATTTTATTTTATTTCATTTACTATTTATTATTATTATTTATTATTTTCCTAATATGGCAAATTTCATAATTAAAAGCCTCAAATAAAAATAAAAAAACGTGGCGCCACATGATAGTAATTTTTTTTTTTTTTAAAAGAAAAAAGGATATTATGCTTGCTTTGCTTATGTTTCGAAGTAATTGTAATGTAATGTAGAAATGTAGAAAAGAGGGCTTAGTATGCACTACCTTAAAAACACCTCAAGTAGGCTTATTTGGAATCCCGCAAGTCGAAGATCCGTAAAAAAAAAAAATAAATAAAACAGAGATTGCAAATAGATATTAACTTTTTTTTTTTTTTTTTTTTTTGAAATTAACAGCATATATTTCATATATTTGATATCTAAAAAAATAATTTTTATAAAAATTTTTTTGTTATGATACTTATTTCTAAAATACAAAAATTAATAAAAATTATTATCATCATATATTGTTGTGATGAATAAAAAAAAAATTGATGTGACTACTACTTTTCTCGAATGAGACCATTTGTGACACCCTTTTGTCACATATGTTAACATCAAAATTCTTTTTTATAAATAGCTCCGGGAGGAGGTAAACCTAGTGCTGTTGGGAGGCACCGATTTTTCGAAATATTTTATTCCGTAATTTTTTTGGAATTTGGTAAATTAATACCATGCATGTATAATTATTTAACCACATTCAAGATACTATAATTCGTTAATTATGCTCAATTTTTTGTTCACCCTTAAAAATGAATTCAAATAAACTAAAGCGCAAACGAGGGTTAGGACTAGGATGCCCCATTTTCCATTAGATAATAATTATAATCTTAAATTCCGGTCAACTTAACTGGGCAAATTTGCAAATTTATATTTCTGGGCTTCACCAAACATTTTGACGCTTTTCGAACAGTATTATTTATATTGAGGACTTTATCGTAATTACGCAATTAACAAAGATAACCGATTTAGCGACCAACCTAAGTTTCACTAAGATCATAGATCATAACCATTATGTTACCCCTGATAAAAATTTTCGAAGTATCTAGAACATTTCGTCACTCATCATATATCAACCGATTTTTGCCGATTTAATATAAATACGATATGAATCACTCGAGCGGTTCATCAGTACAAATTGAAATCTTCCCACCTGAAAATATGAAAAATAAAAGATTTTATACAAAAGAAGCAAAATTATTGAACTTGACCCTCCTTGTGGTATTAAGTTGACCTCTTGCCAATAACTATATAAATAACAATTGTTTTTACAATAAGATCGGCAAGAGGGTAAGTTCGATACATTTGCTATACAGAAAGGTCTTTATTTGATATTTTGCTGAAGTTGATCTTTTGACCCTTGTTTTTAACTCTCGATTTTCTCGTTTGCAGATATACCACCGGAATCATGGTATTTTTTGTTTTGTGGTAGGTGACGACCTTGAGAGGTCCTTTGAAGTTACAGGCGACGACAAAATGACCATATCGAAACTCAGAGAAATAATCTATGAGAAGAATAAGAACGATTATAAAAGTATTAATGCCAGAAACTTGGATCTATGGAAGGTGGATATTCCTGGTGATACAGCGAACGTTAAACTGAAAACACTTCAAAGCAGATCCCGTGATGTGGATAAAGAAAATATTTCTATACAAGAAATCGAGGTGAAAAGTTGTCTCCATTTAGTGATTTTGGCGACATCTTTAAGTATGACTCCAAGAACATCCGCATTATCGTACAACCGCCACTGTTCGCCTCCACTAGTAAGTGTCTCCTAATTTTTTATTTCTCGAAAAATGATAATTTCGCTATTCTGTTTTCTATATAATGTATTGATCACCTTTATTTCTGCTTGCTTGTGCTAGATCAAGGGCTCATTGACATATCTCGTAAGATTACAGACCTTGGTTATCTGCCTCGACAAGGTACGTATGTGTAAGTTGATATTTTTAATCACAATCTTATATATTTTTTAACCTCAACCTCTCTTTAGATGGTCTTGGTGGTACGTCGCTAAATAAATCTGAGCAGAATGCATTTATTGTTGAGGGTATCTCTCTTACTCACCCTGATACCAGATCTTGTGTCTTGTCTGGCCAAAAGACTTGAGGAGAAGAGGGTGATTCTTGTCCAGGCTCCTCCCTATTCTGGCAAAACTTCATTATCCAAATTATTGGAGAATTACTTAGTAGTTAACTCTTCAAAACTACTCGGAGTATTAAGGGTTTCATTAGCCCTGTTCAAAATTAATCGGTCGCATTTTTCGGTCGATTTGTGTTGTACAAAATTTATCCAATAAAATTTCTCTATTTTAGATTGCGTATTGCAAGTTATAGAAGAGAAACTTATCGAAAATATACTATTCGAATTAGATGAGCATTTACATTCAAAATATCAATAGGTATAGCTTCGTCATTGAATGAACCAGCTTTTTTTTGTAAAGAATAGTCATTAACTTCAGATTTGCATGTACTGAATGGCATTACACCACCAACTTCATTCTTTTATATGTATTGAATATTTGGTCTCGGGACCAAAAAATTTCCGGTTCCATAACCCATTAAAATATTATTTGGATTAGTTTGTGTTAAAGGTGCAAACTCCAAAGATCTTGGTGCTAAATTTCTTTGCAATTAAAAGTGCTGGTGCTAAAGGTCTTTGCGTTAAAGGTTTATACACCTTTGAAGATTGTTTAACTGTTGTAAGGCTTTGAACGTTTTGAATTTGGTGAGAAGACGTGTTTAAAAAACGAGTAAAAAAAGAATATTCGAAGTATTCGCGATCGATCTAAAAGCTCAAAAAAAATTTAGATCAGAAAATCGGTCGTGTCGCACCAAGCCCAATCAGAATAAACTTAAAATGCGACCGATCAATTTTGAACAGGCTATTGCTATGGGGTCTTTCTGTGGGAAAGAATTGCGAATATGATACATTTTGTGAGGTGTGGGAGAAGATTGTCGGTGTAGAATGGTGTGAATGGGTAGGACAATGTCGAAAAGTTCCATCTATTTTAATAATAGACGAAGCTCAGAAGATCTATAAGGATATGAATGAAGCTGATGAAAGTATGAAGAATACAGGAACTGCAATTGCATTTTGGGATACCATTAAAATGTGCCTTCAATGGTCAAACCTTAGCGTCATTATGTTTGCCGCATATGGATATAATACCAACTTGTATTATCAGTAATTATTTATAACGTTCTGTAATTGCATATATATAATAAAGTTAATAACATCGCTATACTAAATACTAACTACATATTAAATAATTATTATCTATCACTTTCCAAGATATATTCTCCACACTTTTCGTCATAATAAATTTCTTTGCATAAAAATACCTAAAAATTACGGAAAGACGGAAATTAAATTATTTTTCATTGTTTCAAATAGACTTTAATGAAAATATTACCATTTCATTTTAGCTTCATATTGCCGTATAGTTCTTGAAATATTGATTATTTGATGCACTAAGGTATTTTTGGTATTACGAAGACCCATATATAATTATTCCAGGGAATTGGGTCTCATTGAGTAAACTCGAAACTTTTAAATGCATTTGTGATCATTATACATGTGTTATCTTTCATAACGGACTCAATTTTGAGTAAAGTTTATTCTGATGAAATTTGTTTTATTAAGATAACAATACGGGTTATACAGTCAAACATATATGTTTATTTAAAACGCAAAAGCAATAAAGTATATTTTTTGATTATTACATAGTGATTACGATTACATGTTAAAATGCTAAAAAATAAGCCAATTAATCCATCCCTTTTTTTGAAACAATAAACGTGCACATTTAACTTAACCATACCTAATTAAGTAACTTTTTCCTTTGCGGAATATCCGGTAAGTCTCGCATATACTGTATTTGCAATGGCGGAGTAGTTGTGTCACTTTTGACAAATTCGACTGTTCCTAACGATGCAAAATATAAAAGAAAGATATCATTAATTGTTTCATTGCAAATTCAAAAATGGAAATATAGTATATATTTACCTCTAGTGCCATAAAATGCCGAATGTTTGATTCTAGCAATAGTGGTTTTATCTTTAGCCAGCCGGGTAGTTAAAAAAGGCCATGATCGGTAAAGTCCATCGTATTTGAGGTCCATAGTGTCCGACTCCACCAAATCTCCTGAAGGTAATGGTTATGGGTTTAATATACTTCATTAATTGAAGTAAAATCAAGCCTTATCAATTACAAGCATACACACCTTGATTTGTTAACAATACCGCTTCCTCCGGACCACCCTTCGCTTTTAACAACTGATTGATGGATTTACGCCCTCGTAACTGCACTTTCAACCTATCTTTTTGTTGTTGAAGAGGTGTGAATCCAGATGGCTTAATTTCCGAATTCAAAATAGGAATCTCGTTGACTAATCACGAAAAATCCGGCCTTGTTGCGGTACCACTTGTGGCACGATTCAACCGAATATTGTACTCTTTGTATGAACTAGTAAAAAACAGTGGTCCGATGATTGGATGTAGCCAGGGTTGGAAAATTTGTATGTACTAGATAAATTTTGACCCTGTACTTGTACTGTACTAAGCTGTACTAACTGTACTAATTTCCCAACCCTGGATGTAGCAACTTGAAACAGTGCTCATCTTCTGATGTTTTAGTTGGGCAACGTCAGGAACACTACTACACCTGTTAAGCGCGAAAAAAAAGTTAAGAGGCAGATCTGATCTCATTTTACACGCTTTATAAAATGAAAGCTTACATGTTGTTAAAGATTTGAGAAACAACTCGGCCGATTTCAGAATCGCCTATGAACAAAAAGGCGGTCTTTCCTTCTAAGGAATCGGCCGATGCACTCCGTAAAGAAGATAAAACCTCCGTTGGAAGTACCAGATCAGTTATAAGATACGGATTTTCACGTGTAATCATCTGCCATTCACGATTAGTGAAAATATAAGCAGGGTAAGGCAAGGTAAGCTGAGAACAATTATCGAAGACAATGTTCTATCAAGTAAGCATAGAAGTCATTAGCATAATACATCACCAAATCACCAATATTATTACATGTCCAAAAATACTTACAACATTACATAAAAATCACTCCACTTTAATCCGTTAGTCTTTATCTTCTCAAGTACCTATATTTGATATTTTCTAAATCTTCGAGATACATTAATGTTACCAACTTCCTACTAAGAAATGGAAGCGATATGCAGAATAAAAGTACCAGGTCTTCGATATGTACATACCTCACTTGTTAGTTTTCGTAGCAACTCCTTTTCAATATCCGTAAGATCAACCTTTATTTCTTTATTATCAAATCCTACATCAGAAGAGGAAGGATGATCAGAGGACTTTTTGCTATCATATTCTGATCTTGGATGCTTCATTTTCAAGACATATTTTTTGGTCTAAAATATAGAAAATTATACATAAGCTTTACGTTCTAGTACTTTACAAACTATAATTTTACGAGCTGATACTTCTTAAAGCAGTTATAAAAAAGCATTAAATAGGTAAATACAATCTTGTATAAATCCCTGGGTCTGAAGATTAATATTAATAACTATTTAATATGAATGTTATACCTTGCCCTTCTCGTCAAAAATGTCTTTTTATCTGATTTCTGCCATTTTGTAGTTGCATTGGTTTGTTCGGTAGGGCTTTGAAAAAAACTTTTCATCTCCTATAAAATACAAAATTTTAATGTAAACATAAAAATTAATATGAACAGAAGAATATTTTTGAAGAGCGGTTGTTACCTCTTCTGTGAGTGATGTTAATGTATCTGTATCATCTTTGCCTGTATGGGTAGCTTTCCTCTTGGATTTCTTCCTATATGATAAAATACCCAATTTTGTCTTGTTTAAGATAACTTGATCCTTATTTTCGGCTAAGGATTGATCTAAATCAAATTGCAATTGCAAACAGTAAGAAACAGTTAGTAAAGTTCATATGTACCATTATTCAAGTTAAACTGACAAATATCTCAGCTTGATCCATTTTCTTTTCTATTAACTGTTTTTCTTTCTCGATTTTCTCAAGCTTGACATTGCATCAAAAAGACTTAGTAGATTTCCATTGAGTTCAGGACTTAAAAACGTAAAAGTGAATTACAGTCTGCTAACTTATTTTAATACATTCAAGATGAAACATTTGGGAACTGCGAATGAACGAGTTGTTCTTAGCACTAGAACGAGTTGTCCTTAGCTTTTATGCAGATTTAAAAAGAAGCCCACCGGAGGAAGTTTTATAACTAGTGTCCATAGTTAACCTAACGCGTTGTAAGGTTACTTAGACGGTTGTTTTGACAGCGTCTAACTTCTTTTCTATTTCTTCACCACTTTGTGTGTCAATATGTGTGTCAATAACGAACCTAACTAGACTCACCTTTAGCTCACCATCTTTGTTAAAGATGGAGGCCACCTTCCTTCAATTTTCATCTGCATTTTCTGTAACGTATGAAACGAACTTTGATACAAGAGTATGCTCGACCACTCTATTAAGTGAGAAATCATCTTTTTTCTTACGGAATTTCAGGATGGAGAGAAGGAAGAAATGAGTAAGAAAAGACAAAAAATGCAAAAAAGTCAAAAACTTTCTAAAATAACTATATCTTTACCTTTTGTCTAAATTAAGAGGCATACGGTGGTTTTGTCAGGTTATCAGGTTACTTTAAGTCAGATCTTGTCTTACAATATTTTATAGACGCGTACTATAAGACGCGTTTTACGGATAAATCTGCAGGCGATACATTACACTAAGCGATCAGTAAAAATCGTGAAATCGTAAAAATCGTGATCATAATTTTGGCCAGAATTAACATAATTTCGGCCAAAAATTTCTTAGAAGTATGTAGATTTCAATATACCGCAACAAGTAAAATAAATAACTTTTTTGAACTTCACATACAATTTTATTTATTTATATAACCAAATACTACATTTTATACTATTCATCACCAACTAAACTATATACATCAATACTATTATCAAGATTAAAATAAAGAAAATTAAGCATTTGAATACTTTAAGTGCTACTCTTCTATCTGATAAAATACTTTTATAACTAGAAAAATTATGTTCAATATCTACACCAGATACGTAACTATATATATATTAAAGCTAATGAACTAAGTTCTGGTAGTACATGTGCTTTACCCACTAATATATATTTAAGTCTTTAAATTCTTCAATAGATTCATTAAATCTATAGTAAATAGCTCATTCTTATATTAAAGTATCTGTAAGAGAATGAAATTCTTTAATAATTCTAAAATTTTTTATATTATGATTGGCTATATTAAATTGAATAAATCTTAGGTCAAAATATTGTATTGTTTTAAATAATGATAAAGCTGAATGATAAAATATGTATTTTTTCATATTTTTCATATGGTAATATAAAAGCTTTAAAAAAAATAATGGATTAAATTGCTAAAATCCTGCTTTACTTTATTTAAAATTTGAAATATCTCATTTGAAATTAGAGAATTTCATATTTCTGATGAAAGAAAAATTTGAAGAGCCATTATCTGAGAAAAACAAATAAAGCTATAACCTTATTTCTTATTTTAAAGAATTCAAAATTATTAATTAACCTAAATAAAAAGAAAATTAATAAATTCATTAATATAAATTTACTTATCAATAACAATTATATATAATAAAATAGATAAATATTTTAACATATAAAACATGATTTTTATTTTGACAAAAGTTATAAAGAACTTGAATAAATTTTAAATTATTATTAATAAAATATTTTGCAGTAATAAAAGTAATTAAGTAAAAATATAAGGGTTTGATTTAACATAAAAATAAAAACTATAAATTCTATTATATCTTTACAAATAGTGATGCTAAAGTAAGTGATTCAACACTTATAATAAATGTTTTTTCTACCAAATTTTTCTTTATAAATTATAAGTAAATATTATTTTAATATTCATAATTAGTATATCAATTAATTCAAATTTATGGAAGTTCACTCATGTTTTGTCAATTAAATTGAGAATGTATACTAAATAATAATTGTATTTTAAATTTAATAAAAAAGGAGATAAGTGAAATTATATTAATTTCATATAAGAAATATTATCATAAATAAAAAAAATAATATTTTGATAAGGAATATTATAAAAATAAATATTATTTATAAAAAATTATAAAATAGATAAAGTATTAATATTGGGTAAAAACTTAGTTCTAACTAATTTAATTTGATTATCAAAATTAAATAAGAGATTAATAGCATATCGATCATAATAGTCTGCTATTTCATCAATTATTAAGCTAATAATTTTGTTAACAATATCATTTTTTTAGTTTTTGAAATTCAATCTCATATGATAATAGAAGGTATTTTTCATAAAGAGGAATTGTTTTAGTAATTAAGCCTTTTACAAATAAATAAATATATTAATAAATAAAATAAATATAAGTTCAAATTAAAATTAAAATATTAAATAAAATTATATATTTATACTATTATTATAATGCTTTAATAAAATGGTCTTAATTTTATAATTTTTTTCAAAAGAATATCTATATATGTAAAGACCTCTACTACTTCTTTATTTATTTTTTCTCTTTTATTTAATATATGGGACCTTTGCAATAGAAAAGAAGAAAATGAGCAAAAAAAATAAAAAATGAGTTAATGTTAAATCTAAATATATTTTGATTTAAAAATCATATTTGTTATATAAAAGTAAAATAGATTTTTTTAACTGTTTTTCCTTTTCTATTATAAAGAACCTATATTTTCAAATGAAGATAAAGTTTTTTGAATTAACAAAGAATTATTACTTTTAGTTTTATTTTTAATTTGTTTTGCTGTTTTAATATGCTTATCTACAAAATTTTTTTTTCATGATCAATTTGTATATTACAAAAATGACATTATAATACATTTTTTGTATAATATAATTTTCTTAGTATTTAGAACTTTATGATAAATGTATATGAGATGTAACTATTTTTGCGTGAAAATTTTTTTAGATTATCAATTTAGATTTTTACGTAATATTATATGATTTTAATTATCCAATTAGATTCAAATATCATAAAAATCGCAAAAAAAATTAGCAAAATCATAATTACACTTAAATCATAAAAAAATTGTTAAATTTGTTATAAATTCGTAATTAATCAATTTTGAACATACTATTAGGTTAAAGATAAACTAGTTTTAAACTAATTATGTAACTGAATTAATTAAGTTTAGTTTTAAAATTAAGAATTACAATAAATATTAGTTTTTATCATATGATTCAATATGGTTAGACCTTAGTTCAACTAATAGTTTAATTGAATTTTTTGTCGCAATTTCAACTATAGTTAATAACTTATTTAAAAGAATCTAAATACTAAAATTTTTATCATTATTTATCTAAAAAAAATTCGAAAAGCATTAGTTTTTAAAACTAACAAAGTAGAAACTTAATAACAAAATTCTTATTTTTACATATTAATTAGTTTTATCATTTATAATAATAATATATAAATAAAATAAAAAATAAACTTACAAATAAAATAAATTTATAAATGTTTAAATTATACTTGTTCTTGATATATAGATTAGCGTATAACTATAATCTTAAACACTAAGTAAAGATAGTAAGTTTTGTTTAAAAAAAAATTTTTTTTAGCGAAAATTAGAAAAAAAACTATAAAAAAAACTAAATGTGAAATTAAAAGAGAAAATAAAAAAAGAAAAAGAAATAATGATAGTTAGAGAATGTGATAATTTAAAATTTTGTTTTAAAAAAAAAATGTTAATGGTTGAAATAATAATTAGATTTAAAAAAAAAGAATTGTGTGAAAGAGTTTTTAGTCTGTAATGATATTTTGATATTAGATAGTAAAGGTAATAAAATAGATCTTTATAGTAAGGTTAATCTTTGTAAAAAAAAAAGGATTGGAAAAATAAGAAGTATTTAAATTTTCTAGTAAATAAATATTAAAATTTAGTTTAAATAAGTTTAAAATATTTGAAATTTAAATAACAAAACTTATAATATTCTAAATTAGATTACCTTTTTTTTTCTACTTAAAAAACTAAAAATAAAATGGTTGAATTTAAAGATCAAAAAGTTATCCTAAATCAAACAAAAAAATTAAAAGTACTTTAGAGTCATTTAATACTAAAATTTAATATACATATAAATTGTGTAAACAAAAAGAACATAATAGCAAAAATTATAAGAAAAAATGAATAATGTTAATAAAGAGAATAAAGTATTTAAAAGTTAAGCTTTTATTCAAAATATATGCATTAATATACTTTTAATTACATGTGATTTACTATCACCATTATTATTATTATTAAAACTAATAAAATGTTTATTTAAGAAATTATATATACAAATAAATTACAGTAAATGTTATACAAATATAATACAAAAGCTATAGTTATTCTTTCTGTTTATTGGAAAACTTCTAAAGCTAAGTAACAAACTTTTCTAATAAAATTCTTCTTATTTATAATTTTTGTAGATTTTTAGAGATACTTTATAAACAAATATATAATGGTAAAAGTTCTTCAAAATTAGTAAAGAGAATTATAAATCTATTAATCCAGATGTATAATAATAATTGAACAGATTTTATCACTTTATATTCTCTATTTTAGTTAAATTACATCTTAATTAATTCAGGCTAGTTTTAATTTAAATTATGATAAGAGAGAATTCAATTATAATTGTTGAATACTATTAAAAGTGATAATCCTAGAATCCAATAATTTACCTATATAAAATTAAGTAATATAACTAAAAAAAAGGTATAAAAATTTATATAATTTTTTAGAATTGTAAAGTATTACTATGATGACAAGTTATTAAATAATGTTAATAATATTATTATAAAAAAATGTATATTATATCAGAGAATATCAATAATTATTTCTTTTTATCATATGAATTGTTTAATATTAAAATATTTATCACATTGTATTGCATTTCTCAAGTTTCTATTTTTACTATTTATTTAGGAAACTAGGTTTTTTTTAAGTGACAAAATCTTATTTGTTACGCATATCTATTTGTCACAGTTAGAGTTAGGATTAGAGTTAGTTAAGGTAGGTTAGAATTAGTTAGGATTAGGTATTAATATATATATTAAAGGAGAATACTGGTATTCTCTAATATTAAATAAATATATTCTATTATTATTTATTATTAATTATTGATATTATTATTAATTTACAATATTTTTAAAGCTAAAAATAAACTGACTTTTTAATTATCTAAAAATTTATATAATTAAATATCTTTATTAAATTTAAATTAAATAACTTCTTATTTTCTTAAATATTTAACTTTTATAATTTTTTATAAATTATATTATATATATATTATTAAAAACAAATATAAAAGTTGAAATATAAATAGAATTAATAAAAATAAAAATAAAATTACATACATTTATCTAATAATTTTTAAAAGCTTGTATTAAATTCTTTAAAATAAATATTATTTTTATTACTATTATAATAAAAATAATAAGTTTAAATAATTAATAAATTAAAAGTTATATTATTTATTATAAGTAAAATATATTAATTTTTTTACTCTTTAAAATTATTTTATATACTATTCTTCTTTTAGCATTTTAAAATTATATTTTATAGATTAATCCAAATTTCCAAATTTTTAAATAATGAAATTATAAAATAAATATTAAATATTTTTATAAAATCAGATATATATTCAGAATCATATTTATAATTAATATCTTATTGATTCCAGAAATTTCTATTATGTTAGCAATTTCCTTAATAATTCTTTATAATTAGTTTTTGTGATTAAAATTTCATATTTTCGATAATTTTACTTCACAAACTCTTCCATAATCCTTTATTCCTTATCTCACCCGATTCATGATCAACCGGGTAGAATATTCGGTCTTTTTTGATAAAACAATATTATTTTTAGTGAAAAGATTTTTTTTTTTTTTCTTTCATTTTACCTTTATTATTTTTGAAGGACTATTTAAAACACTATTTACTTGAAGCATGTAGTATGACATTTCAAATTCTTTAAATTTAAAAGTACTACAACTCCGCTTTCTGAAAATGATGGTAATAAAATAATTCGCGTACGTTGTTGATTAGGTCCTATATTTAATTATATAAAAAAGAATTCAGTTAAAATTAAAAAATTAAAAGTATATGAATGTATGTATAAATTATATTTATATTACCTTCTATTAAACTTGTAGCAAATTCCTTTTGATTACCAATAAAATATACATGAGGCATTTGATTAATAATAAAAGGATCATATCGTTCAAAAGGATAACACCCTAAATATTTTATTTAATTAGTTGTTTATTAAGGAAAGGAATTTCTTTAGTAAATTAAAAAAAAAGTGCCTACAAAGAGTGTCAGGAGCTGAGGGGGCAATATGCCTCCAATATAGTGTACGCTCTGCAATAGCAATTCTATCCTCACTTTCTATATATTTATACATATCATCAATAGTTTGGCCAGAAGTACCAAGAAATCTATTAAAAAAGCATTCTATTAGTAAAGGATGTCCTTTTTTATTTTTTTTTTTTTTAAAAAAAAAAATCAAATTAAATCTATATCACGCTTACACGACATCATCCAACTCACACCAATAAGGATTCGTAACGCCATGAAAATTGGGATTTCTTCCAACTTTAGGAAGTAGATTAGGATGAATTGGTTGTTGAGGTAAGGTAAAATCAGCTGGATCATGATTTCCAGGCATCATATGAGTAGGTAGTAATGAACATAATTTTTCAAGAAAATTATCTAATTGAATACGTGGTTCTGCATCATATGATGAATTATCATATCCATATTTTTTCTATTAAAGAAATCGAATTAATTATTTCATTTTTCGATGATAGATGATGATTATGATTATGGATTTACCTGCTTTTTATCATCAGGAACCACTTTAACCTCAGCAAGACTATTACCGGCAATTATTATTCGTGATATTTTCGAAGAAAAATTTTGTTGTTCCTATAAAAGATTTTTAAAAAAGTCTTGAACAATTTTCTTTTTATTTGTGAACTTATTCTGAAACTAACCGGAAAACTTCCAAGTCCACCAGTAAGATATTCCAACATTAGCTGTAATCTTGTTTCCAAAGCACCATCTGTATCCAAATTCATACCGCTGATCAAAGCCACATACTTGTCATCATCATCTAGTTAAAGAACTTAATTCAGTCTCCTTAAATATATATATAAATATCTATATATATAAAACTTAAATAAGACAAACCAGCATCCATCCGTACTGTTGTATTAATTTGTTCAGGAAGTCCAGCAAAACAAATATCTAATATCTCGAAATCTCCTTGGGAATTTTCTTTCCCTAGAGCCGCCATGATAATTCCTGAAATTATCACTTCTTTTTTTAAGCTATCACCCACAAGTTTTATTCTACCTGAATCATCTTCTAGCCAGATTTCATCCGTATCACTATAATATTTTTCCCTTGGAGGTGGAATAGGTTCCCAATCCTAAGGAGAATAAAATGTATAAAAAGATAGATATGAACCAAAAACAAAACTTCATTAACTTACGTCTCTGGAAACTTCAGCAAGAATATTAGGTTTATATTGCATTTCCATATAAACGGTTCCAACGATATAACAAAGGGTATCAGGTTTAACCTCCAATATTTTATCAACATGTGAAGCTATAAATAAAATAAAGAAAAAATTTATTAATGTAAATTTAAACAACCTTTAAACCCAAACTTGTTTATAACTTATACCTCCGGTATTCCATTTAACTTTAGCAGCGTTTAAAACAATAGGACTTAATTCTTCATATCTAATGAAATAAATACTTGCATATTGTTTACGAGATGAATTTTTTTTAATGTTTAACTTATCGCGATATTCTGGCATATCATTATAAGAGATTTTGACGCGGTTTATTTCGACATTTGCTTTTTCTTCAGCAGTTTTTGATAATAATTGTTCAAAGGAACTAAAAAAATGAGAAATCTTGATAAATAAAGGTATTCTTTAAATCAAATTAAATAAAAAAAAGGGTCGTTTTAAATACATGTCAGAAGCTGCTAAACCTTCAACAGGAAATGAATTTTCGTTTATTTTGTTCATATTATTATTATCGAATTCTACTAAGAACGCGTCAACATTTTATG
Organism: Funneliformis caledonium; assembly: GCA_910591825.1. Taxonomy (NCBI): domain Eukaryota; kingdom Fungi; phylum Glomeromycota; class Glomeromycetes; order Glomerales; family Glomeraceae; genus Funneliformis; species Funneliformis caledonium. Next base: position 28,358 of record CAJVPQ010000188.1, read on the forward strand.
AAAATCATTCCTCAACAAAATAAATAAATATGATCGTCAATTCATCAATTTTAATCACTTATTTTTTTTCTTTTTTTTTTTTGCCATTTATAAATTTGCTATTAACCAACAAGTATATAGGCAAGTTTGAGTTTCCAATTGGAAGCCAATGAAGAAATTGCAAGAGGATTTTTAAATGTGAGTATTATACCTTTAATACAATGATCGGTTGGGAGATAAGCAAGTTTATATATGGTAAATATATTGAAAACTTTGATCTAAAAGTTGAAATGAGAAGAAAGAGGAACGGAATTTCCCTTCATAAAATGAACTACATAAATTAATGAAGGTTTCGAAAGATGACCGTTTTTACTTGATCTTATTTGATCAGCTATTAAATAGGAGAATTTTATTAAAAAGTCATGATAATATTTTGATTTTTAACAATTTTTATCTTTTACATTTTTTCTTATGATTCCCTGAGCGAAAGTCATTCGTTAAGTTTACTTCAATATACGAAATTATTCGAAGGATTCTCGTTTATTGGTAAATAGATTATTAAATAATATTAATATAATATAAATTTGATTATATTTTTTCATCGTACTCAACTACTTTTTTTTAAAAAAATTTTGCAGAAACAAGAGCAATTACAATTTCTAGTTCTTTTTCTTTAAACAAATCCTATAATGACAAAAGATGATCGTTTTTGTAATATTCTTTTTTCCAATTATATTCTCTTGTAGAATAATTTTTTTCACGATTGAATTTTAAAATAACAGAAATTCGATATGTTAAAGAATATCTACCCTTCAATTATAACCACATCGCACCTTATTTGGCATCTGCATTGTTGGATAAAATGGGTTCATTTCCTTATCTGATTCATACTTTTGGGCATTCTAGAAAACCCGACCATCAGAGTGCACAAAGTATTTTGAGAGTGTGTTGAGAAGATGGTTAAAATTAGTTCGTCACTTTAACAGATAGGGATGAAACTTTGCTTTATTACCATAGATTGTAATAGAAATACCCATGAAAAGCATCTCCATTACTTAGCATAGATTATTACTCGAACGAATTACTTGTATATTATGTCAATTTATGTAAAAAATTGAAAACCTTATTCATGTTTCCATCTATCATTAGCTAATCTCCTGAAAGTAAATGCTAAGTAAATCATTCATCTTAAAATAAATGCTTTGTCGCATATATAGGCAATGGATCAACATATCCCGTGCTGATGCTTTCTGATAAGATGTGGGATGATAAAATATTTTATCTTTAATTGAATAATCTTCATTCGAAGAATAATTGCTACATAAAGATATGCTGTAAATGTTTCCATTTCTAGATCAAAGATCATTTATTCTTTTTTTATTAATCTTTTCATTTATTGGTAAAAACGCTCAGTTGATGACAAGACTAATAAAATTTATTTTCAAAGGCTTTTATTTATATACACGTAGGGAAGTTAAACTTGACATGATAAATTTTAGGGTTTCCTCCAACTTGAAAAATTTCTATGTGTTTCCTAATCATTAATATCCCTTTAATATTCCTGGATTCAATTCCAAAAAACGATCTTCGTTTTTAACATTATACAAATCGAAATTTATTTTTTTTTTTTCTAAAAGAGATTTAACTTGTAATGTTTCGATAAATTAGTAATCTCAAAATACATATGAATTATCTTCATTGCATGAACCTTTTTTGAATTACTGAACATACAACAGAGATTAGAAAAATGCAAATGAAAAATGCAAAGCCATCTAAACATTTATTGAAAGGGATAACTATTTTTAATTTAGCAGTAATTGATAACATTAATTTTAAAGGAAAAAAAGTTTTGAAAATTTGAGATGCAACTTGAGCTACATCGCATACCACCTTTAAGAATGGTATTTCAAACTACACACTAATTTGAAAATTATTGAATGATACTATTTATAAGCCAAATAAAACTATTTAAAAAATTGTTAACTAATGAAAAAAATGAGAATTAAGAATATAATAACAAATTTGAGTATTTTTGATCGGTGATTAATATAAATTTATAAAAAATATTTTAAACTTTTCGTTTCAAATTGGTGCTCAACCATTCTAAACCTTCATAAAGTCCATCCCCACTCGTAGCGCACGTGGCTTGAATGTACCAATGACGCTGTCGAAGAGAATGAAGTCCGAGTTTATCGGTAATTTCCGCAGCATTCATGGCATTTGGCAAATCTTGTTTGTTGGCAAACACCAAAAGAAGAGCATCACGCAATTCGTCTTCATTTAACATACGCTGAAGTTCCTCCCTAGCTTCTGAAATACGTTCACGATCATTTGAATCAACCACAAAAATGATACCCTGAGTATTTTGGAAATCTTAAATCATAATTATTCAAAGAATTAATAAAATTTCCATAAATTATTGTTATTATTAATTATCATCAATTATTCTCTAATATATTGAACTTACAATGGCGCCATAATGGTCTGATCTTATCTTGACCACCTACGTCCCAAACCGTAAAAGAAATGTTTTTATATTCTACAGTTTCAACGTTAAAACCTACAAACAACAAAAAAAAGTTTATATAAATTGTTTTCCCCCTCCAAAAAAAAGCCCGTCTGTCAAACTCAATGCAGAAAAAGATTAACTCACCAATAGTAGGAATGGTTGTAACAATTTCGCCGAGTTTAAGTTTGTACAAGATGGTGGTTTTACCAGCAGCATCCAAACCAACCATCAGAATGCGCATCTCCTTCTTTCCAAATAAACCGGAAAGTAGTTTAGAGATTGAAAGACCCATTATGTATATATGTATATAGAAGTTGTATTTGAAAATAAAAAAGGTAAATCTGAAAAAAAAATAAAAAAATAAAATAAAATACTATTCTATTATGAAAACCCTAGGGAAAGAACAACAACGGAGACGTGTGTGCGCCTTTTAAAGCTTTTTCAAGGTTACTAAAATCCAAGAAAGAGTTGGTAAAAAGAGTGTAACAAAAAAAGTGGCTTGATGTTAGTGGTTAATTGAGTGAGATGGCGCAGGTTAAAATGTGACAAATAAACACGCGCCAGGTATCGATAGATGATTACTGCGCAAGAAAATCATTATTTGCCAATACATCATCAATGGTCACTTAAATTTCCCAATGAATCAATAAAGAACACCATTCAAACCCAACACTTTTATGAATAATATATATATTAAAAAAAATCTCATTACGGAAAGGAAAACGTGTCATCTCTCAATTTGCTCCTAAAAAAAAATAAAAATTTAAATGAATAATCCGCGAATAAAGAAACAAATTAACATAAAATATTCTTACTATCACATATTGATCCAGTAATACACTTTGCACAAAGGTTCCTTTGATGTCTTGCGTGCGTTTTTGGTCTCTTTTTCTTTCTAACGGCGTATAACTTAAAAGTTTTGCATCGTGTTTATTTGGGTTTCTCTATGACAAGGTTCGCACTTTTGATACATTCGATCCTTTCTATTCTTGAACTCGCTGGTTTCAATACTTTTAAGAGAGATCCATGTATATGCACTAGTCCATTTTTTTTTTAGTTATTGCATTGCCATTTTCCAAAAACTCTACAATGTTACTTTTTTATGTTTCCACGTAATTTTAGGTTCTGGAAGAATAGAAAGAGTAGTTAGTATCTACCATTTTTTTTTGGTGATAACCTTTATTAAGAAAAAATATTGTAATGCAACGCTTTTTGTTTTTAATTTCAGAGCAAGAGAACGATGTTTTAAAGGAAATAAGTAAACATGCCCTAATCCTTTTTTTTTTGAGGTTCTAATATGGTATTAGTATTATATAATTTCTTTACTAAATGAACAGCGTCATTCGCTTGGAAGCGATATGTTTTTGACCGATCGGCAATTTATTTTCCAAATAACAATTTGAACATATTATAAATATTATTATTATTTAAAAAATTTATATATTTTAATATAATTTACTAAAGTTTTAAAATTTGACTTAGATAAATGAGGATAATCCTCTTGCAATTCGACTAAGGTTTATACTCCATTAAACTTATAGGAGGAGATAGAAGCTAGGTAAAAGCGTAAGAAAAAAAAAAATGCCCAAACTAATAAATAGAATCTAATTTTATAGATGATAACTTTTTTTTACCTCCTATATCTGCAACTTCAAATCCTTAACTTTACATCGCAACTTCTTATTTGCATTAACTTGCTCTTTATATTTCTTTTCTATATCTCGCATAAACTTTTTGAAAGTTCTTTTATTATAATCAAGTAGGTGCTGAGATAATACTTTAAGTTCGTTCATAACCTAGCGATTGTTTTCTTCCTCATTATCACAAGTAATATTATCAGTTTAGATTTCATTATCTGTAACATATATAGCTGGGAATACATTATATTCTAACCGGTTATGAGGTTGTAGTATTTTTTTTCTTAGACATCTTTTTGCATTTTCTATTTAATGAATTCTCATAAACCTCCAATGTGTGTCTTAAATAAGATTCAATTCGTTCAGGCTTCTAAAAAATAGATTTTAACAAGATAGGTTCTTTAAGAAGGTGTAAGAGTCTTTCGCACGCTTTCTTGACAATACTTTTGAGAAGTTTATCTGTAATATGTTTATAATTAGAATAGAATATTTTATATTTTATTAGATAATAGTATAGCGCGCTTTTATTATGATTGGCTAATTTTTACAGATCAATCTGAAATTCTATTGATTGATAAATCACATGATTTTTAATAATTCATCAAAAAATAGTTAATCAAATGATAGTTAAATATAATTATGATTTGATCTAATACTAATAATAAAAAATTTTCAAATAAATTGATTAATTGAATTTTATTTATTATTCATTTATAAAAATATTAAATTTATATTTCAATCCATTCAAATTACACTCTTGTTAAAGCATTCATAACCCTTTCAAAAAGTAAATCTATATTATCATTATCTAAATTTATATTTAAAAAAATCCTCACCATTAATATTAGTATCATCAGTTTCAGCAATATTCATTTTATATATACTCTCATCCTTTACTTTTACATTTGATGATTTAGAGTTTTCTAAAAAAGCCTTACGATTTGTTTCAATTTTACTTATAAAATAATTAATATAATATCAGATTGGCTTTCTAACTTAAATAAAAAACATTTAAAATAATAAGCATAATCACAAATGAGAATACAACTAACCTTACAAGAATCTATACATTCTTCTAAATCACAATATTTATCTTTTTATAAAAGAAATGTTATATTTTAAGCATTTAGTAATATCTTTACATCAACTTAAACTTTAAGTATTTAAAATTCATATAATTTGAATTTTGAATGTATATTGAATAAAATAACTTTAACTTATCAAGATTCTACATCTGTGAAGAAAGTTAAAAGAAAAAGTGCTGTATATTTTTCAAGATATTGTAGCTATTTTGTTAAATATTTAATATTATATTTTTCAACAAATATATTAGTAAAAGAATTGCATTATGCATCTAATCAATTATTTATATTTCTTAAATAATTTACTCTAATATGTTTGATTTTTATATTTACTGTTAAAGTGAATTATAAAAATTTTTTACATAATAATTATTAAACACATGAAAAGAATCTATAAAAGATTATAAAATAGAATGATTAATACTAGTCTAATAAAAAATATTACTTAAAAATATTAATAGTAATTTATTATAATATTTATGTTAATATTAATAAAAATAGTTTAAATACAAAATATTATTTTATATATACTTACTAATTTTTATTACAGATAAAAGTCTAAAACTAATAAGATAAATATTATCTAGTAAATTAATAAGATATCTGGCTTTTAAATCTTTAAAATATTCAAATTTTCATATAATTATAGAACAAATTCAAAATCAACCTTAAGATGTTAATTTTAATATTAAATTGAATTTATAATTTTATAAGGTTTTGATTTTTCAAATACCTTATAAAAGAATAAGTCAAAAAATTAATAATTTAAAAGAAATACAATTTTATGATTATATAAGAATACATATAAAAGTTTAATTATTTAAAATAATATGAATTTACTTTAATATTCTAGAAAAGTCTCTAGATTTAATGTGATTAGTGATAACATATTATATATAAAGTTATTTAGAGTAGTTCATAAGTATTACTAATACTTACTTATATTTCTATATAAGTTTTCAAAATATATTTATTAAGCATTTACATAATCATTAGTTAAATAAAGAGAATTTTTTTTAAATTAACAAGTTTTGTGTTTTTTATGTTTTAATCAGTCTGATATTATTCTATCTTATTATCATAGCTATGAATTAAGAAACATTATACTCATTTATTATGAGTTTCTAATGTAAATATAAATTCAGCAAAAGTCACTTATGTCCTGCATAATTAAAACATAAATAAAAAAAATTATCTATAATAATATTTGGCTTTATCTTCCTTTCATTATGAATACTTTTTCCTTAATTTTTAAATAGAATAGATAGTACTTCTAGTAAGACTTTTAAGAGTATTATAATAAAATGTAAAATTTTATGTGTAATTATTATGTTATGTTACTATGATAAAATTTGTGAATGTTATGAAAATTCTCTACATTAAGAATGATTAAGCTTCTAATCTATTAAATATAATACAGTCCCTGGCGAAAAGAATGGCGGTGGAAGACTGCATCTATTTTTGGCTGTGGTTTCACCACTTTCTGGATTTAGGTATTTGTTTATATGCCCAAATTGGACATTAGAACCTGAATTAAAAAGGTAAGTTAAAAAAATAAGGTTTGTTATTTGTTTTTATTTTGATTTCCTTTCC